>CM039680.1:67735627-67980627 GCA_022537955.1 Schmidtea mediterranea | reverse complement strand
TTTCATTTGATGGAAAATGATTTGTCAAGAGATGGATTTATTTTAAGGGATTTCAAGAAATTTATTCGGTTGAATATCGATATGAGTAAGTGATTTTATGAAAATAATGAATATAGCTGGGAATATTGTCATTTAAAGAGAAATGATTGGTTGAGAGTAAATTTTATATTATTTTAAGGGGAAACGATAGGTCAAGAGGTGGAATTTATGATATTTTTATGGTGATTTATTCGGTTGGATATCAATGTCAAAAGATGTATACTTAGTGAAATCGATACATTTTCATTGACTTAAGGGTTATCAAAATATAACAATAAGATTTTGGTTAATTTAAATGATATTATTGGAATCTGAATAAAATATACGATACGTGTTCAGTTCTAAGAAATCGATCGATTCGTGTATTCAAGTATTTATTTGATTTTATTATTATATTTGTAATTTAATTAAAAACTAAAATTGATTAGTATTTAAAAAATTTATGTTACCCATTACTTATGTTGTTATTGACAATTTTCTGAATAATTTAAATATTTACGATTATTTCCAGGAATGAAGAGAAATTGTAAGATTAAAAACTATGAGCTGTTGATAACATACATTAATTTTCATTCAACAAGTACCTAGAACAATTACCTAACAATCTTAAAATTTTAAAAAATCTAACAAATTTTTTCAATTATTTTACAACTTAGTTAATTTAATTAACTGATAAGTACTATTTTCTTTACAATTTGCTACTGTGTTGAAACTTTTTTTTTAAAATTCTTATTTCAAAGTACTAACAAATTTTATTAAAGATATATCAAGATTTGTCAAAAATTATAAAACTTTGGTAATTTTAATAAGTATTACTCAATAACTACTATTTTCTTACCAATTTGCTGAAGGTCTTATTTTAAAATTTCTTCAAAGTAATAACATTATTTACAAATTAATCCGTTTTATTTCAAATTTAACAACTTTCTCACAACTTTAATCAAATTCTAATCCCATGATAATCATAAATTACGTGTATTTTCTTAAAAATTGTCCATATTTTTTCTTATATCGGTAAAACAAACACACATATTTCAATCAAAAACGCGTGTGTATCATAAATTATATACATTTTTCTTAACAATCTCAAACTTTACACAAATATTGAACTATTTTTATGATTTAACACATACACATTATTAGTCATAAAATAAATATTTCATAAATTCTTGAAAAATAACACATATTTTCATTAAAGTTTTTCCATAAACACTGTAACATATCGATGGTTTAACACACACATTTGAGCCATAATTAGTTTTGATATTTATTTGCACATATTTTCTTAAAAATATAGAATTTTTCTTTAACTTTTTACAAACATTTACAATTGTTCTATCCCTGTCTACTATGAAACACAATTGAACAAACTTTATCTATTCAATATTAATTGTATATATACTTTGTTGAAAATTTATATAAAATAATAATGAAAATAATAATAATAAAAATAACAATAATAATAATAATAATAAAAATAATAATAATAATAATAATAACAAAATAAAAATTAAAAACCATTAAAACACTACTTATAAGATAATAATAATAATAATAATAATAGTAATAATAATAATAATGATGATAATAATAATAATAATTATAATAATAATAATGATAATAATAATAATAATTATTATTATAATAATAATAATAATAACTATAATATAATTATAATAATTATATCAATAATATTATTAATAAAAATATTAATAATAATAATAAAAATAATAAAAATAAAATAAAAAATAATGATAAAATTAATAATAATAATGATAAAATTAATAATAATAATAATAAAAATAATAATAATAAAATAAAAAATAATGATAAAATTAATAATAATAATGATAAAATTAATAATAATAATAATAATAATTATAAAAATAATAACTATAATATAATTATAATAATTATATGAATAATATTATTAATAAAAATATTAATAATAAAAATAAAAATAAGAATAATAACATTAATAATAATAATAATAATCATAATAATAAAATAATACTATTCATAATAATAATAATAATAAAATAATAATATTTATAATAATAATAATAAAAATAATACTATTAATAATAATAATAAAAATAATAATAATAAAAATAGTAATAATAATAATAATAACAATAATAATAATAATATTTATAATAATAATAAAAATAAAAATAAGAATAAGAATATTAATAATAATAATAATAATAATATTAATAATAATAATAAAAATAATAATAATAATAATAATAAAAATATTAATAATAATAATAATTATAATAAAAATAATAATAATAATAATAATAATAATAATAATAAAATTAATAATAATAATAATAATAACAATAATAATAAAAATAAAAATAATACTAATCATAATAAAAATAAGAATAATAAAAATATTAATAATGATAATAATAATAAAAATATTAATAATAAGAAGAAGAAGAAAAAATAATAATAATAAAAATAATACTAATAATAATAATTATAATAATTATAATAATAATAATAATAATAATTAAATAAATTTGGCAACGATTTAATTAAAAGATAACGCCAATAAAAAACCTTTCGTACGATATATTTCGATAGCACAGCTATCATCTTCAGGTACTCAAAACCAACTAAAAATATTATGAATTAACATTTAATTTAAACAAATTATTTTTTATTAATTTAATTTTTTAATAAATAAATATTTTTAAAAATATATTTTAAATTAATTTAAAATTTAAAATTTTTTTTTACTTATATTCTAATTTTTAAAAATTAATGTAATTTAAACTTTTCAATTATTTTAATAATATTAAAAAAACAAACATGATTTAACATACGTTAACTATTTAAAAACATTCAAAACTTTCGTAGTCACAGCACTCTGCACATTAATCTTTGGATCCAATGACCTTATCAGTAATGCTTCACATATCACTCGTTCCCAATAACTATTAAAACTTCTCAACAAAATTCTAAAATCAGACATTCCTATATCACTTTTACAGCCTCTATTGTGTTCACTAATATTGGTCAAACCCTTCAATCGACAATGCTCAAGAACTCGAGTACAGAGATGACGGGAAGTCTCTCCAATGTATGTGGCATTACACCTATTACATGTAAATTGATAAACGAGATCAGAACACAATCCAACCGGAGTTTTTGATTTATTAATAAACATATTGCGTACCTTACACGAATTAGAGACGATCTTATACTCTAAATTTCCTATCAGTTTACCCAACTTCCTCTTATAATTTGTAAAGCCTTCAGAGTACGGCAATACTAACACATATTTAGGCTCAATTTTTTTATATCCATTTTTACCATCACCCAGATCAACACTCAATTCACACCCATCCGACAAATTACATTCAGACTTTCCACAATATGGATCCTTAGGATTTTTAATCAATTTATCAACAGTTTCTTTTATCATCAACAATAAAAATGATTTAGAATATCCATTCTTTATCAACAACTCAACCAATTTATCAACACTTTTTACCGAATTAGCAAAAGTAGAAGATAAAGCCCATGAACGATAAATCAATCCTTTCACCATATTTCTCTTATACTTAAATTCACAAAAGCTTTCTTTACATTAATTTTTAAAAATTAGAATATAAGTAAAAAAAATTTTAAATTTTAAATTAATTTAAAATATATTTTTAAAAATATTTATTTATTAAAAAATTAAATTAATAAAAAATAATTTGTTTAAATTAAATGTTAATTCAAAATATTTTTAGTTGGTTTTGAGTACCTGAAGATGATAGCTGTGCTATCGAAATATATCGTACGAAAGGTTTTTTATTGGCGTTATCTTTTAATACTAATTATAATAATATTTATTATAATAATAATATTAATAATGTTAATAATAATAATATTAATAAAAATAATAATAATAAAATAAATTTACAAAATATATACTACTTATTTTTATAAGTAGTAAATTAAAATTAAAAAATGTTTTAAAATAATATGACCTTGAAAATTTTTTAATGACCTTGAAAATTTTTGATGACTCATCTAATGACCTTGAATGAGTCATTTTCTTTGTTTAAATGACGTTGAAAAAATATGGTGAGTCATCCAATGACCTTGAATGAGTCATGGTCTTTGTTTAAATAACCTTGAAAATATGATGAGTCACCCAATGACGTTGAATGAGTCATGTCTTTGTTTCAGTGACCTTGAATGAGTCATTGTCTTTGTTTCAATGACCTTGAATGAGTCACTGTCTTTGTTTCAATGACCTTGAATGAATCATTGTCTTTGTTAGAAAAATTTTCTCTCAGCGGGGGGGTACTGTGCTGGATGTGACACATCAGACTACTATCGTTGTTGCCGAAAATGGTGTGAAATATTTGTCGTGGGATAATCGTTTATAGAGGATTTTCTTGGTATCTCGTGAAATCAAAGGCAATTCTTTTTTCATGTTATTTGTGCAACAACAAAAAAATATGCTTATACAACCTTATACACGGGAACTGCAGACAATTGGGTGTTACAGTGATTTTAACGCCTCTCAAATACTAATCTACCACATAAATAAATTAAAGTAATTCAATTTGGTTCTTTTTATCATCGCCGGTCATGATTTAACTTATTTAGGGTAGTGGTCGCAAATTATTAATCTTAATTTTAGTTTTTTGTCGTATTTTACTAAACGATCAATCATTTATAAGGTTGTTAATTTAGTATTCGTCATATTTCTCTAAAACTATCAATGATTTATAAGGTTTTTAGAAGCCCAATGCATCGATTTCCGCAAGCCCCTTTCCCATTAACCTCAAGTTGATTCTAGGGATTATTTATGTTGATGTTAGAGTTTAAGAGTGTCCACTGGACTACTCTGTGTTAATATTTTAGCCGTTGAGTAATGATATTTTAGGTCGATTTTTCGGGAGTAGATAGAAAGGTAGTCAGCCAAAAGATTGCCTCCCGATCTCCCTTCTGCCCCTATGATAATGAATGAATTGACGTTAGAGTCCTTCGTTACCCACGGCGAGATCTCTCATGGGCACGAGCTATTGGCGGACTTACACCGCACTTACACTGCTCGATCTTTATGTAAGATTTTACTAACTTGTTGGTGTGTGACTGTGGGCCGGAAAAATTTCGACGTAGTATGTTAATAAGTTCGTTTAATATATATATATATATATATATATATATATATATATATATATATATATATATATATATATATATATATATATTTAACCAATATCAATTTCGTTTCCATACCTCATTGACACTTGCTTACTTTCAATAAATTAATTCGTAGCTTTGAGTGACGTTCGATTTGGCAATAACAAGTGATTCGAGTATTCGTAAAGTAGTAGTCGTATTACAACTGGTTATAACTAGTTAAAAACTGGTTAGTTGGTTAAACTGGTTAGTCAGTTGAACTGCTTAAAATTCTGTGAAAATGAATCGGTATATATACCTATTTTGTGACCCTAACCTTGCGTGTTAAATGTGATGTAGTAAAACAAAATTTGACCTTGGGAATGGCTTTGTATTTTTTAACTTTAATTTTCTTATTTTTTGATTTAATTTGACAATTTATTCTTTTAACAAATAATTTAATTGTTTCCAATTCAAATTATTTGCTTTTAGTTCTAATTTTCATGAACTCTTGTTTCTTTGAGTAAATTGTCAATTTTTGGTCAAATTTTCGTGTTTTCGTGTTATTTTTGTGTTTGTTTCGTGCGGATCTTGTTGCGTTCTGTTATTATTTTATTTATTTTTATGTCTTTAATTTTATATTTTAATTATTTCTTTCTCATATTTTAGCATGGTTAATTGATGTTTTATGGGTCTGATTTTAAATCTGCGTGTTGTGTTTGCGTGCTGTTACCGATTCATTTAAACAAAATTGTGTGTTGGCCCAACACTTTAGTCAACTCGTTAACTGTTATTTAGACTTGTAGGGCTTTTGCTTCCTTCATTAGTTTACTAAATTATTCATGTAAGGATCTTTGATTTTTCCTCGGGAAAGTTATGTTAAATTTATGCTTCTTATTACCTAGTCATAAATATTGATGCTATTCCGAAACCGTTTGTTAAGTTTATAGTATTCGGTTTACTGATGATATAAGTCGTAAATACTCCCGTTAATTTAAGTTAATGATCCAACGATCTTAATTTTTAATGATTAGTTCATTTACCCTTCTACGTTGCATCGACTTTCTCAAGATTCCTCTTTTCTTCCCTTGAGTTGATCCTAGGTACAATTTATGTTGATATTATAATTTAAGAGTGCCCACTGAACTACTCAGTGTGAATGAATTTTATTCGTTATATAAGAGTTATTTAAGTCGATTTTTCGGACATGAGGAGAAAGGGAAATGGCCAAAAGACTACCTCTCGATCACCCGACGCCCCTATAGATTCATAATTTATGTTCAGCACTCGTCGTTACTCATGACCGGACCTTCACGGGCATGGATTATAGGCTGATAAACCGCTATTAGACAATCCGATAATGTGTATGATTTTATTGACTTGTGGTATGTATCGGCTGTGAGCCGGAAAACTTTCGACAATGAAGAAAAATCTATTTCAGTCATAATATATAATTGAAGAACATGGGCTTCCATAGTAATACATTGAACATCATTCATATATATATATATATATATATATATATAACTTCCAGAGGGCACGCTCAAGTAGGGACTCACTTGTAGCTTACTTGAGGACGTGGGGTGTAAGATGATTCTCCAAAGTTTCTTCAAAGTTTTCTCTTGAAGTGATTTTCACAATTGTAAAGATATTTTCCCAAATAAATGCAGCTTTCAACTTTTCACTAGAAAAATAGTTTTCACGGCGAAAAAGGTGGTTGATTTTGTAAAAACGAATCGGTTGTTGGGCCAAAACGTAAACGGCCTTCAAAATGTTTAAATGGATCAGAAACACACACGCAAACACAACACGCAATTTAAATAAAACCTCAAAACACCAATTAAACCATATAAAATCTAAGAAATAAAAGAATTAAATATAAATTAAGAAACATAAAAATAAAATAAAATATTAACAAAATGCACCAAGATCCGCACGATACCTACACAAATATAGCAAGAAAACACGACAAATTCGACGAAATTGAAAAAATCAATTAAAGTTCATTAAAGCAAGAATTAAATCGAAAAATTTGAATTAGCAATAATTCAATAAAAATTCTAAATAAGAAATTATTAAAATAAATCAAAAAATAATAAAAATAAAATATAGAATTTGCGAGAAAACAACAAGGTCGAATTTTGTTTTACTACATCAAATTTTGCACACCAAAAATTTAGGTATATATACTGATCCATTTTCACATTAAAGTTAACCATTTTTGAAAAACACACCGTGTTGCGAAATACTTCAAACTATTTGAATCGTTTTTAAACATTTTAAATCTGTTCGAGATCATTATTTTGAATTTTTTAGAAATTTTAGGTGAGGATCATTGATTTTTGGAACCCTCTTTCCACGCCCCGTGTCTTGCATCTCTGTAGAGCTCTGCTCGGACGTCGGCGTGGGAAGAGAGGCATTTGGTTTATTATGTGAATGTATGCTACTTTTATGAATTGGAAGGGTAACTTGTTATATTTTTCTTATAATTAATAAACCTTATTATGTATAATTTGTTTCATATATATCTATAATTTGTTGATTAAAATATGTCGAAATTTTTCCGGCCCACAGCCGAAACATAATGCAAGTAAATAAAATCTACACACAATTCAGATTCGTGTAAGCGCGTGGAATATCGCCAATGATCTGTGCCCGTGAAGACCCGGCGTGCGGAACGCAGAGTTGGATCGTCAATATTATCCTTATAGATGAAAGGAGGAATAAGGGAGAAGTCATTTGATTGCTTCCTCGTTTCTCGTTTCTGTAAACTCGACTTAACTCATACTACACATGGCTCAAAATCATCTACACCGAGTAGTCCAGTGGGCACTCATTAAATATAATATGAACATATTATGCGCCTAAGATCTATTAATGGGGAATGGCACGAGGAATCAAATCGTTGATATTGATTAATAACTTGAAATAACTTAGATGAAAAATATTAATACAATTAAATTGAACTTGTCTTTCAAACAGATTGATGTAGCTGTATTTTATTAATTCAACCCAATGTAGCTGTTAATCAAATTTGAAGTAACGATTTAGTTAATGAGAAGCAGAAATTAAAGTAATTCGAAAATTTCATCACTTGGATTAATTGCGATCAAAAGAAAATGATAACAATTTAAGTAAACATTGATTGGAATCTATTAAATTAATTATCAAACGAAACCGAGATAACTCATTGATTTAACCAACGTTGGAACAACTATCGATGAAAACTAAAGGCAGATTAAAACAATCAAACAAATTATTATAGTTAAAGGTAAAGTGTTATCGAGAGAAATTTTTGTGATTACCTCATGATAAGTTATTTAAATATCAGTGAAAATTTGTGAAGGAGAATGCCAACCATTAAAACTCAGGAATTAGAATAAATATTAAACTGAATTAATCGATTTGATGGACAAGTTCTCTTTAATAATAATATAAATTTAATTAAACAATATAAATACTATGGCAACCTAAACATCAAATATGATCGACTAGGATTTGAACCCGCCCAACTAATGTTGACGATAAAATAACTGATTCGAATTAATTATGATAAAATCCCTTACTACTTCAACTACCAATTACTATAAATATATTAGAACGAAAAATTGTTTAAAATTTATTATCAGTAAATTACCACTACTCGTTCACATAAATCCAAAATGATGCATAAGATATCCAAGAGATAAACGAAGTGGTTCAACAAAAAATTCCAATAGAAGCCGAATCAAAATTGAAATAAATCGATCCATCATATTAGCAATCAAGAAAACTCCCTTAAAAAATATGCGAAAAAATTAAGTAATGAATAACATAAATTACCAGATGACCCGATCGCCACTTCTAAAACATTATCATCTTTACTGAAAAGATCCCTCGTCCCGATAGCTCCAGATAAATAACTAGTCCAAAATCCCCCGAACCACTGCAACTCGTCACACTGAACGTCGACCATGAAATGATTTGCAAAGTACCTAAAATAGATACGTAAATTATTGATTTGAGAAAATTTACTGACTTACAAATCGGCATCCACAATAATGTAAACATCCGCTACAGTAGCCAAATCATGAATGCCATACGTTTCCGGCCTATCCGGATATCCATAGTACATTCATTATGATCAAGCGTACAAGTATTTCACTTAAAGATCCGGTTCTAAAACTTAATAATGATCTTGATTAATTTAATTTGGTTTGTAAATAATAATCATTAAGATTATTCCTTCGAAAATTTTTTTTTTGAATTAAATTTTGTTCATAAATAATAGTCAGTAAAATTGTTTCTTCTTAATTTTTATGAAGATTACTTCTTCTTAATTTTTTCGAATTTAATCGTCCAAGCACTAATTAGTTTAGTGATCTTGATTAATTTAATTTTGTTTGTAAATAATAATCGTTAACATTACTTCTTCTTAATTCTTTCGGATTTAATCGTCGCAGTACTATTTAGTTTAAGTGATTAAAAATTTATTATACAAGCATAACTTAACCGGTCGCCCACTTAATTGGCATATACAAGGTCAAGGCATCTAGTAGACATTCAACCGAGTATCCATTCTGATGTTAGAGAGTCACTGATAATCGAATGAGACAGAAAGACAAATGATTTTCCACCGACCCCTCTTCAAGTTCTGAGAGTTAAGATACTTTGAAGTTAAGATACCCCAGTTCCGTCAAATTGATAAGCAACATTATTCACGTACCGAGTAAAAATAATTTTTCCTCCTTTCATTCAGGACCGACCGAGGCTATGCTCGAATTACCCGCCCATATAGTAGAACAATGGAGACAGGCATGGAACCGGGTGTATCAAGAACGGTACCCTTCCATGCCTGAAGATGACCAACTGGAAGATATAAACCCAGAGGAGTTCATGCGGCAGTTCCGGAAGCCGTTCAACGAGCCTAATCCTTCTCAGGATATCTTGACTCAAGCCCAGGAGCTTCTGGAGGACCTCCTCCAACTCCAACGTCAAGTCGAAGAAGATGTGGCAAGGGCCACAGCACACCTGGCCAACGTCCAAGATGATCTGACGGCAGGACGGTTAGCCAGTAGATACCCACCCTCACCAAGGCCAGTTAGAAACCTGAAAAGGCCGGTAATCGTGATCCCTGGTTACTCGCCAGAAGAAGGGATCAAGCGATTTCTCGCTGACGATTAATTCTTGTTGTGATGATTTAAATATTAGTATTACAAACTATTTTTTTTCTTCTATTATTATCATAACTTTCATTCTAAAAAATTGTTTAAATGAAACTATTCATATTTGCATTAGTCGCCATCCAATTCATTCGTACTATTTTAGAAATGGATCCCATAAAGTTACTACAAAACGAGTTAACTCGAACACAACAGGCAAACAATGATCTCCACGATCAACTCTTACACCTGGTCCGGGAAATGCAACAACTCAAGGCTACGTGGGTAAACCCCACTAAAGTCAAGCCGTTATATCAAAAGCTAGCCGCGGCCCAGAAGGGGTGGGCTGAAGAAAGACAATTGGTGACAAGTCTGAAGACCCAAATCAGGGGGCTAGAGGTAGCGCTGTCAGCTAGTCAAGAGGGGGCAGCGGTAACCTACCCTCTAGTTTTCGCCCCGGCTCAATTAGCATACCGTGAGTCGAATCCGACCCCATCCGCAATGCCGACCCCTGTCGAAAACCCTACTCCAACAATTACTTCAACATCTAGTCGACGACCGGGTCGCAAGGAGCGAGCTAAGCGCCGAGCCGCTCGACTCTCCAATCAATACACCTCATAAAGAAATAGACTATTGTTAAATTTATTGTTTTCTGTACATCTCTCATTGCATTTCTGTACTAGTAAATTTTTTTTTAAAATAAAATAATATAATAATAACATTGTGAGGAATTAAATAAAACCACTATTATTTTGTCTTCTCAAACTGACGCTGATGAACCAGCTGGATAGACGATAGGAATTTAGACGCAAGGGGACCAATAATTAAAAGCGAGCGCAGGTCTTCTAACGACAGCTCGTGAACCCGAGGATTGTCCGAGCAACTATAGTATTAGCTAATGATACTCAATTTTTGCGGGCAGTCAACCACTTGAACACATTACCAACGTTGCCTAGCAACGGGTGCCAAGTGGCAGTTAGCATCTTTTTGTATGGCGTTACGGGGCAACCATGGAATAATTTAAACAAACGTCGAAACCCTGTAACCCACCACGGTATATATACCTATTTTGTGACCCTAACCTTGCGTGTTCTTTTTGATGCGTTAAAACAAAATTTGACCTTGATTTTAATTGTAATATCTAATTTTAATTTTTCTATTTTCTTACATTAAATAGATAATTTATTTATATTATTTTTTAATTTAATATTTCTAATTAGAAGTATTTTATTTTTAACCAGTTTTATTCGTTAAAATGCTGGTTTTATAAATTAATTTATTTTCGGTAAAATTCTCATGTTCTCATATTGTTTCTATGTTAATTTCGTGCGGTTCTTGGTGTATTAGTATATATTTTTATTTACTTTTATGTTTTTCGATTTTATATTTAGTTATATTCTTTCTCATATTTTAGTGTGTTTTACTTGGTGTTAATAGGTCTGATTTTAAATTTGCATTGCTGTGTTTGCATACTATTTCCGATTCATTTAAGCAAACTCAATCTTGGCCCAACAATGGGTTAAAAGTGAGTATCAACGGAACATCAAGGTCGAAATTCCCATAACACACGGAGGGGCTTTTAATAATTAACTATTTCTTTATGTTTTTGATGTATTATGTATATTTTTCTCTA
Source organism: Schmidtea mediterranea (assembly GCA_022537955.1). NCBI lineage: Eukaryota > Metazoa > Platyhelminthes > Tricladida > Dugesiidae > Schmidtea > Schmidtea mediterranea. Next base: position 67,968,675 of record CM039680.1, on the reverse strand, counting down.
CCTTTGATTTGATTTTTCTTTTAAAATTTCATTTTTATTCATTTTGATTTAGAAAAGATCAGCAATAAATAGTAAAAAAACATTGCTCGTTAGTTAAAATCTAAATAAAGGTAAATGAAATCGCATTTAAATTATGAATAAAATTGCTGCTTTTTCAATTCTAATATTCCAATTGTGTACATTGATGTTTTAAATATTAGATTATAATATATTGTTTTCTAGTAAAACTAAAATTAAGTGTGTGTTTAAATTTATCAACTTCATTTATAATTTGATTCTGATTTTTTATTAGCAATATTTATTGAGATTACAATGGAAGTGGAAGATGAAGTTAGACGAAGAAATGTCAGTGGTTTTATTTTCCTTAAAAGAATTTTTTATAATATTATTCATTATTTAATGGTTAATTTTTTTTAAACTTTAGATACATGATGAAGTTAAAGATAAAGGAGATGAAATTTCTGAAGAATTACCAAAACCAAACTTTGTTGATATTGTTCCAGAAACGGGATCTGGGGAAGATATAGAAATTATGCCTTCTTTAAGTGAAATAAAAAATATACCGCAAGGCACAGATTCATCATTTGAATTTTTGAACAGTTTCTTAGATTCTATACCTAGTAAATGGAGAAATTACACGATTCGCTTTATTATGACATGCTTGATGATTGGAGTATTCGCGTTTCTAGTTTTTTTGGGTCCTATGGCGTTGATATTTCTGGTAAGAATCACAGAATAATAAAAAAAATCGCCTTTTAAATTTTTATAGAATAATATATGTCATTTTACGAATCGAAATTTTTTATAATTCATAATAAATTCTAAATATATATTAATTTGAATTTTGCAATATTAAAATTATTACAATATGGATTTATTGTACAACTTGTGTTATGAACTTGTGTACAATAATGTTTAATAATTTAGGTAATTCTGATTCAATTGATGTGTTTCAATGAAATAATCAACATTGGCTATATTGTTTACAAGTCTCAAGATCTTCCATGGTTTCGAACATTATCATGGTTCTTCTTATTTACATCAAATTATTTCCTATTCGGAGAAGGCTTAATTGGGAATTTTCGTATATTATTGGCAAAAGAAGTTAGTATTGTTTTTTATTCAGTAAATAATTATTCTTTAAAAACCTAATAAATTAAAAATAAAAAAATTTCTTCATACCCAACTGATTTATATATATGAAAGTCGCTTTATTAATTTTTTGGGGAGTTCTTATTATTGAGTATATTTAACAATACAATTAGAGAAACTGATCGATAACTAAGATAATTTCTTGATGTATATTAAAAAGGAAGAACAAATCGGGTTTTTGATGCGAGTCAAAAGGATTGAAAATACTTGCAGCGCTAAAAAGAATAAAAAATTGTTGCAGATAGTCATCAATTTACAAACTTCGCGAGCACAAAATACTGTGGTGTGTATTACATAATTCATAGATTCCCAATTTGGGTGGCGCCGCTCACCAGTATGTCCTAAATATATATAAAGGAGCACTTCTTGTCCAAGACATTAAGCCGGTGTTGCCAAACCAAACTTGCTCCCTTGAACAATACTCGCATAAAAGCACAGAATTTTTAATAACAATCCATTTGAAGTCATTCTAAGTAATTCATGTTTGTCAGACTTAGAATAATTGAAATCACTATTCCAATTCATTTAACTTGTTATGCTTATTTCTAATAAAACCTTTGTGGAATTTTAAATGAATGTATGTCTGGAAATGGAACCAGGTGGCGGTGGTGGCTCAAAACATTTTAGGAATCTGCAGTTATGATTACTGAATTATTTGGAATTTAGGTCAGCAATGGAAATAATAATATCAATCGTAAGTCTGTGTTAATATCGAGAACGGTAATATGAAGTGATTGTTCAAGCTATGTCACTCTTTACAATGTTATTTGGATGATAGTATCAAATTAACAAATCTACTTTCAATTTTATTCTAATGTCCTTTTTCTATTTCATTTTGGTGAGTTGGATGGAGTTATAACTTACTGGTCGCGAGTATGCAAAAAAGCTATTCTATCATATATGCCAAACCAATTAGTTTGAATTTTTCCAGTTTTATAATAACATGTATTTTTGAATCATTTCAAATTCTAGATTTGGTATTTTAACAGGTTTTTGAAACAGGCATTATTGTCTTCTAACGTTGTATCAAGTCGAGCGGTACCAGAGTTGGAATTTTCATTTGAGTTTAAAGAGGAGAGTTCAAAGAATAAAAAATTTAAAACTTAGTGTAGTATAAGCTCGATGGCCCATTAAAATATGCGAAAAAGTGAAATTATCAAACTCTTATTGTACTCGGTTTAAAGAAAGTTTTTGTTGTTCATATATTCTAATGAGCAAAATTACAACATTAAAATAAAATTAATAAAGAATGCTTAACAATAATATAATAAGATATGTATTCTATCGAGAAAGAACTGAAATATTCAAATGCTAAATATTATGTAAGAAATAAATGCAAATATATAAAAAAATGCATAAAAATCATTGAAAAAAATTAAATTGAACATAAATTTGATTTCCAATTTCTAATAATTGGTCAAATGAGTCACAATTTATGGATTTAGTTCTACTAAACTCCATAATATGACAATTTTTCTAATTCTTTCGCATATATCGTCACTCTTTTACGGACATTTTCCCAATTTTTATTTCATTATAACGTTTTAAAGGTGACGGACAAAAATCAGCTCATTGTGTGAAATATCGCAAATTTTATAATTCTGTTGTATCACTGTATTTTAATTAATGCATTTAATAAAATATTTTTAATTTAAATGGATTTTTATTGAAAGACTCAGGATCTCATCAACCATTGGATGAAAACCCAGGTTAAATAAAATATTAAAAGTTTAAGCAAAAGCTGGCATTGCTAATTTTTAAAAATAGTATATTTTTACTTTTGTTTAAATCGCTGTTGGTTTTTAGCACATGATAAAATATCTAATGCTAGCATATTCAGCTGTCGAATTATATCTAATGAAAACTTTAGTAATTATCGAAACATTAACAATTATGATAATGCCAAACCCAATTTTTTAATTTAATTTATTGTATCATTATTATCTTAGATTTAATTTTATCTATTTTTCATCTTAAAAATAGTTTATCGTTTGTTATATAATAATTAAATGAATGAGATTGTTAAGATTGAATCATTTTTAAAATATATTAACATGTTTCGAACTTTTGTGCTTATTATCACAAGATCCACTTCTAAATGTGACATTTTTTAACCGTAATTGGTAAATAGGTCAAAATTAATCACTTGCTCCAAACATAAATTACGCGCTTAAGATATTTTCTCATATAACTCCTTCAATTCTACTCTTGTTCTGCTTCATCCCGTTCACTATTAAATGCAGTTAAAAAAACTATTGTAAACTGTCTGCAAGGAAGAGGTGCATTATCACCGTCTGAATCTTATCGCAATCCAAATGGTTTGAGACTTGTGTTGGGTTATATCGTGCTATTTTTCTATTGCTGGTCTGGAGAACTAACCTGTTTTCATTTCATTGAGAATTTGGTGGACCGCGAGTATAAAAAGGCTAAGAACCATTGATCTAAATAACCAACTACGATGATATGAAATATTCCTTCACGATATGAAAAGCTAAGGATTTTTTTAAAAAAAATACTAAGGAATTATGCAGCTGAATTTGAATAAGTTAATCACAAAATTGGTGGTGATGGATTTACTGTGAAAATTAATTAAAAGCAAAATTGTAGATTTTGATGAATTAAAAAGGATGGTTGGTTAAGCGATTTATCATCTACTTATTCTTAACACGGGGCCGCGGCCACCTACGGTGCAACCAAATTATTATTTATCTATTTAATAAAGTTATTAATTAAAGTTATGTTTTGTATTTATTCTATAAAAAAATAAAGCAATAATAAAAAAACCAATTATAGATAATTTAACAAATAAAAATTATTAAAAATATGGAGTCACAAAAAATATAAAATATTTGGTGGGCGAGTCTAAAAAGGTTATGTTCCACTGATTAAATGAAGTCACTACAATGAACGAAAATATTTCTTAAAGAGATGAAAAACTATGGAAAATTTTTTTAAATAATTTAACTATGAGTGATATTGTAAATTGGATTTTTGGACTTCGATGATAAATTTAATCGAAGATTTCAAGGCTTTTGGTATCTACACCATTTTTTCATATGAAATTGTTGATGCATCTCATAGCTTATAATTTAATACACTTCAGACAAAAAATTTTGAATGTAATTTTGTAAGTTCTATTCGTCTTTAAATAAGGAAAATTTTGCCCAGTTGAAGGATATATTTAGTTCAATATTTAGTTCACCTATTTCTTTTCATACTTAATTTCGTTTTATATTTAACAGATATTTTGGCAGCACTCCAGTGTTTAAAAAGCTATGTCAAAAATTCATGTTAAATATAAGCAAAATATTATTTTTTAGCCTGAAAAGATATATATATATATATATGTGTGTGCTCGCGCGCATGTACATGTACATGTGTGTAGTAGCTGTAGAAATTTCTAAACTTAAGAGATTATAATTTTAATCCCATTATAATAGTTATATATAAGCAATCATTTATTGAACACTGTTAGCATATATCACAATTATTTATTCTGATAATAATTATTAGCAACATAATGCCTAATCTAATGAATATGACTGAAATCAATAGTGTAATGAAAAGTAATTGTGCAATTAAACATATGTTAGATCTTTTAATATTTATAATATTTCTCATTAATTATCACTTTGCATAAATAGTTTTGATATTTATCTGTGAAAAATCGACATTTGATCTGGGTGTGGCCATTGCCAACGTAAAAATTTCACTGGTTAAAACAATTGTATTTTATAATTTGTTATTTCTATGAGCTTTTAATGTTTTGAATTCTTCTATAATCCAGGATTTGCTACAATCACTTGTTACTCACCATCGCTTTATATCGTTCTGCCTCTACTGTTGTGGAATAGTCTGGTTCGTCCTCAGCTTGGTGAAGAAGCATTATCTGCAACAGTTTACACTGGTCAGTTTATTTAATTATTCATTTTTTCTTGATTATCTAAACTTTAATAAATCCAATTTACTCTTAGTAAAAAATAATAAAATCAAAACCTGTAACCTAAAACTACTAATCTCCAATTTTATCTATATTACCAACATCAAATTATTTTCATTTTAAAATATTATGCCAGGAAATATTAATTTTGCACACCTTAATCGTTCTACACCTGATTCAGTTCATTAAAAACTTCTATTATAGAAGTTTTAATGAACAACCAATTACAATTATGATTATTAAGTTTATGAATTAGCCATTTTTAAAATGGCTGACAGGTAATTTTTTTAATAAAGTATATTTTAGGGCTTTAATTGTGATCTCGTATATTTATGAGATCATTATTCAAGCTCTTAAATAATACTTTTCATCATCATTTATTATAAATTTAGTTTTAATTAGTTTTTTTTAGGTTTTTTAGGAATTTATGCCAATTTATGTAAATTAATGGAATTATTTTCGAATAAATATAAGTCCGATTAATTGAAAACTAAAATTTATTATTAAAAAGTTTCTATATTGGAATAAACTATTCCTCTGTTCCTTGGAAATTTGTTTTGGCTGCCATCTTTTTTACCTTTAGACAGAAATCCAAATTTTTGATAATTATTGATTTTATGAGGCTTTGGGAATTTCTATTAATTTCGCAAATTTATAAAAATCTTCCCCATTTTCAATGGTATTAATGATTTGGATTTTTTATACTTTATAAAAAAATTTTTCTTAACTTATGTTTTCCGTATTTTTTAAACTCCTCATTTGAAGGTTCTGGTTCCACTGCTTCTGGTAAATTGCAAAAGAGGTAAAAGCTCAAAAACCTAGAGTTTCGATGGATATTTTTGAAATATCTGAAAAGTTGTAAAAATATTAAATTGATTGAATTTCATGAAAAATCTTGCGAAATTATTTCTTAATTTTCTCTACAACTCAAAGTAGAGTTATTGGTATTCTTTTCAAAAATTTTCGGCTTTAATTTTAAAAAAAAACTTGTCTAAAAAGTTACTAAAAATAGTTTTATATAGAGTTTTTAATGAATTGAACATTTCTACATTTTGAAAGTTTGCATGCATTATTTACTATGTATTATGTTTTTACATTAAAAAAAAAATTTTCTTCTAATTCCTTCCTTCCTATGATATAAGTTTTTATTCAGTTGAACAAATTACATGCAGACACGGGTAAGTATGTATGTTCCTATATTATAACTTTATTGATTTTTCATTTTATTATAGGAGTTTTTAATGAACTGAATCAGGTGTATTTAATGTTTTTTATCTGTAATAATCATAATAGCATGCTAGTTTTCAACAGTTACCCTTTGCAGTTGTAATTATACTCATCCACCAAAACTGATTTCGTTCAATGAAAAACATTTCAGCTTTGCTGTATGTCGATCAGGTGATATTTTATTTTTAGCATAAAAATATTAGAAAATAGTTGCCATGTTAAGTAAATACTCAATGTTGGGTAATGAAACTATTCAAAGGAAATTATAAATGAAAACAAAAGCAGTATAGATAAGGGTTGACTTACTATTTAATGTGGAAATCAAGGAAATATTTTTTGAGGAATCACAGAGATACTAAATCAGTAGCTTCATCTCATATAATGAGTTTGTTTTAATGGGAAACAAAGCACTTTTGGCACATGTTAGGTTGGTTCAGTGATAATTTGGACAAAATTGTGAGTCAGTTTCGTGATTGATAATCTTCAAAACCTGGGACACTATTGTACTCAGATAAAGGGGAATAATTTATGACAGGCTAAATATATTACAGCACTAAAGACTTCTAGGGCAAAACTAATTGTTATATTCCTACCGAAAAAAATATGGGAATTATAAACCAAACTATGTTTCCAAAAGCTACGGATACTGTTTTGAAAGGTATCATAGGATGGAGTAGTATAAATATCACATACTGATTCATAGTCAAATAATAAAAAATTCTTTATGTTATTACAAAATAAAAAGCAATCAGAAGTGAAAATCAAAAAAAAGTTCTTTTAATACATAATTAGTGTCATGCATATGTCCGTTCGTCAGTCCCGCTAAGAAACAGATTTCTGGCGCTATTTCCCGAATTATGTATAGAAAAAAATCAAAAATAAGTTTGGGGCTTTTTAGAAAAATTTTATTTATTTAGTCCTTACGTAATTTTATTTCCAGTCATTTAATTGCTGTATCTTAATTTTATCCAAAGTTTTTTAGATGTATTTTATAACATTATTTGTAGATTACTTTTTTTAATGCCTTTGGAATCCTTGAATCTACAAAATGACTTTTTCGAAGGTTACAGGGTTATTTTTGGTTATATCCTATTATATACAATAATAAAAAAAATGCGATTTATTAAAATTTAAACCCTATGCCACGACACATCCAATCGATGAAAGTTGCTTTTACAAGCGACAATTTAATGTTGGTAGAATTATTCCACAGCGTTGGATTTTTGGCGCGTATGAGATAGTCAGTGGACGATGATTTTTAACTCTTTTAACAATAATCGGCGAAAGAATTTTACCGGATACTCGAATATTAAGTGATGGATGGTCTGCCTATAGTGATCTGGCACTATCAGGTGACTTTACCCACAATGCAGTAATTCATTCGCAGAACTTTATCTGTCCAGATGATCCAACTGTGCATACACATCATATTGAGAATACTTGGATAAAATACTTGGAGAGAAGAGTACAGGGATGAGCAACCCGCGGCCTGCGAAAAGTTTTTTTGCGGCCCTCCAAGCATTTTTTGTATTTTTTTATTATAATGTTTATTAGTATATATAAAGCTTTGTAAATTATTAATGAGTGCGGCCCGCCATAAAATTTAAATTGGCCCGTGGGTTAAAAAGGTTTCTCACCCCTGATTTAGAAGGATATCTTGCAGGGTTTTTATTTAGGAGAAAGTTTAAAATTTTATTAAAAAAATAATTTTATTATTGTATATAATAGGATATAACCCAATTTTTTTATACCAAAGTAATTGATAAATTTTATCTTTCAAACTCTCTAAAATCTACAATTTACATAAAAACCAGTACTTTATTGACTAATTAACTAAAATTCACTATTTTTAATATAATTATTATAGCCTTTGGTATTCCGATAAATAAGCCACAGGATCAATCTTTCGATCATATAGTAGTTTATTTTCGTATCCCAATGTATGTAATTGATTAAATATATGCTGTTTTCACCCGCGAAATCACGCAAAAACACTATCAAGGAGAATTATTAGAAAATTCAAAAACACAAAAAATGTCATAGCTTTTGAAGTTATATTATAATTTGTAATTTTAAATAATATGAAATTATAGATATATTTTAAGTGTGAAAAAATCAATTTTGCTTTTCCTTTATAATAATGTTCGTTCAATACAAATTAATTCCACCTAGCATGGCACCTTTGTAAAACTATATCGTATCGCAAAACGGTAAACCTGTCACTTTATCATTTGGAAAATTCAATCGTCTACTTACACATAATTCTTTTAATAAGTAGATGTTCGGATGATTTTGAAGAGATCTTCCATCTCTTAGTTAGAAACTATTAAAGACAATATTTAAACATAAGAATTTATTGATTTAGTAAATTATTAATATACGATTTTGATTAAATTATATGTATTTATGCAGTCGTGATCAAATGTTACAGTAAAATGTGTGAAAATTGAAATTTATACTCTCATAGCACGTCATTAATACCAGAGAGCTCCATAAAATTTATGTCGGTATTGAATTGTGTATTAAATATTTTATTTTTATGCATTGAGCTTGGACACCATTCATAGATAATATTATATGACCATACTGAATTGCATGTTCTACTTCCTATGTTTTTGAGCTGATCATAGCTACTCTCATTTTTAAAATTAAAACCAGGTTAAAGCTGCAAATTTTTCAACAAGACAAGGCGCAGTGACACCAGCCCAGGAATATAGCTCCAGAAGCAGAAAATTGATATCCTGAACAAATGACTCTGACTTCAATCAAATTAAACATTTGTGGAATAACGTATTTAAATATTTTTCACCAATCATAATTAGTGCTTCTTACTGAAAACTGAAAGTCAATCTCATATAAGACATGAGGGTGGATTCTTGTTTGGTATCTTTATATTCGGATGAACCAGCTTGTATACTAAAAAGAATCAAAAGCTAGATTTACATTTACAAATTATTTCCAATTCGTTTCTTACAAAATCTAGCGCTTTTTTCAACACCAAAAGTTCTTATGCTGCTTTTCTAAATGGGAAATGAAATCGTTGTAATAAATGTTCTTGTGTTTAGTTCATTGGAAATGAATTGTGAGTTTATCGTTTTAAAAATTTTGAAGTTGCTTTTTTATAAAGGGAATAGCAATATATAGTTTAAGTTAGTAAACTATCTAAATTAATTTTTAGAAATTTTTATCTAAAAACCATTTTAGTTTTTACTCTCTGTCACAATTTTTGTAAATAAAACTAAGTGCATTTTGTTGCAATATTCACAGTTTTAAAGTAAATGTTGTTATTATCTTGTTGGTTTTGAATATTAGGAATACTAAATGGCAATTATGGGAATAAATATTAACTAAACTTCCCGATAAATCATGTAAATTAGAAACATAAGAATTTTATATTATTTATAGATTTTCACAATTTATTTTTATATTATTTATTTCTATCTCGTGTAGTTTGGATTAATTTTGAAAAATTTTCTCGATTTAATTCTTTATAAATTTATTTACAAATTTTGTCATTTAAAATCGGTTCAAAAGTGTCTTATCAATAAATTCTAATAATATAATAATTGAAAATTTTTAATAAAATCCGGTGCAATTACTGATTAGTTTCATTGGAAATATATGTGAACTTTATAGGTCGATATTTGTATTTTGGTGTTTATCAACATTATTTTCGATTTTTACAGTTTGGATGGACTCATGTGACATTGCTGATCATAGTTACTTCTTCTCATTTTATAATGAACAATATATTCAATGGAATCATTTGGTAATTGTTTTTGTTAACAGTTTTTCCCATTGGAATTATTTAGGTTTCTAGTACCAGTCTCGATGATTATATGTAACGACATTATGGCTTATATGTTCGGATTTTTCTTCGGAAGAACTCCACTAATTAAATTATCTCCTAAAAAAACATGGGAAGGATTTATTGGTGGTGGAGTTTCTACTTTGATTTTTGCTATTCTTTTCTCTCAGGCTTTGATCAAATACGACTATTTTGTATGTCCACTCGAGTATGACGATGTAAAAGGTGCTCTGTCTATGGAATGCGTTAGGAACCCGGTATTTCGACCGGTCATATATGAATTACCGTCATATTTAGTGAGTGGTTTATAATTACGTGAAATAAATCAAAATTTCCATTTAATCTGTCAAAAATGCTGCATGTTTTATTAATTTTTTAATATTTAGATTTCAAAATTTTCTTATTTTATTTCACTGGGATTTTGTGACGATCATATTTTGATTTTCCCCGTTAGGAAGTGTAAGACTCAATTTTAAATTTAACAAATAGCATCAATAGCAAATGAATAAGTAAAATCCCATGTATTGCAAAACGAAATATATTTTCATCTTCAGTCAACCATCCAATTCGTGCCGAATCTTATATAAGCAACAGGCTATGACCTAATAGGATTCTGATACAGATAAAACATTTGATTTTGACATTATTAGTTTATATGTAATTACTAATATTTTCAAAATAATTATATGAATATCGAATCTATAAAAACTCCGTAAACCCATATTTTGTCTTTACATTTACTCTAGGAAGATTTCTTGATTAACAACCCTTGTAAATGAGCGATTTTCAAATTTCAGTTAAGGAGTTCTTTCAGATAGATTTTTTCGATTGAAAAAATAAATAGCACAAGAATATATATTTCAGCTGTTTGTTATTACTATGCTCTATGCTAAAGAATTGTATTCCAATCCCATCTGTTGATATATTCGAGTGAATATTCTCGTTGAATATCAAACAATAAAACTAGTTTGAAGTTCTGATACAAAAGGAAATCAAAATCTAGCACGTTTTAAGTCACCTAAAATAACTTTACTATGAAATATTTTTATGCATTAAAAACTTAAACAAGATTACGAGAGTTGTTTGCAAATTTCAACTGAATAACCTATTGATCAGTAGTTTCCAGGAAATACGAGCTTAAATTAGCAACGTTTAAGGACTCTCAAAATTCTTGAAGAGGTGACAACCCTAATTATAGTTGTATTGGAATTATTAATTTCAGAATTCAAACTAAACATTGTAAAATTTCTATTTGTATTTTTGTCAACATATTTAATCTTCGTAAAGACCGTTATTTATCTACTTTCCCAGATGAAGTTTTGGCTCGATGTGTACTTTTACATTTAAATATGAGTATTATTTGGGGGTTTTGTTAGTTATGTCTTATACCTTTAAATCAATGACGAAGTTATGAAATGTGCTTATTTACATTGCTTTAATATTTCTATAATGCCATTGCTTTTTATTAGTCAAATCTTTAGAAGTAACAAAAATGGTATTTGTGGAGACATAGATTCTTATCTTTTTTCAAATATACATGCATTTTTTGATAATAGGATTATTATTATTATCGAATTATTGAAAAGGAAAGTGAATTAAGTGTCAAAACCGTTCTGATTTTATAACTAAATATAAAAATTAGATGAGATAATAATCAAGAATTGAAAACTTCAGGTTGAAATTATAAAACAAGGCCGTGATGAAATAGGTAATGTAAAGGTATTTGGATATTTTCACTAAAAATTGACTGGATTTTCATATTCTTCTCTTTGAATCAGTTCTTTTACTAATTCGTTCGCATACGTTCAATCTTCACAGTTTCTCCTTAATTAACAATTCGAACAGATAATCTTTTTCTACTTTTGATGCTATTTATAAGTCTGTTAGTAAATATAGAAATAATAAAATGTAAAAAATAATTTTCATAAGCAATAACAAATATTTTCATTTTAGTGCGCAATTTCAAATTTTATATTTATGTTATAAAATGACCTTTAAAAAGAAACTTTATAATTTAACTATACAAAAAGTATTTCTATTGTCCTAAAACCAATAGTAATGACCTTGATTTATCAAAAATTAACAAAATGTATTATAAGTTTGAGTGGGAAGATTTATTGGCTAATTGCTGATTCATAAAGATTCAATCTCAACTAACAATTATTCCGATTTTCGAATCTATTATTTTTTGTAGTCCAGTATTATTCCAGTGAGCAAGGTTACTCTTTATCCGTATTTCAAACACTGTATCATTATGGGTGTTTTTTCGTCGGTTGTTGGACCATTCGGAGGATTTTTCGCCAGTGGCTTCAAACGTGCTTTTAAAATTAAAGATTTTGGAGATTTAATTCCGGGTCACGGTGGAATTATGGATAGATTCGATTGTCAAGTTTTAATGGGAGCATTCGTATATTTCTATTACAACTCATTCATTCGGTATGTATTTAAATATTATTATAGTGGTTATTATTATTATTATGGACTTTCCATAAATGATATTCAAATGTAAGGGGGGTGATATATATTTAGAAAGTTATAATGATTTTCATATTTTAAAAAGTAATTATATAAAGATAATGATTAGTTATAAAGAAAAATTATTTAAATATATCGATTAGTTATGAAAATAAATCATTTAAATATATCGATTAGTTAAAGAAAAATCGTTTAAATATATCGATTAGTTATGAAAATAAATCATTTAAATATATCGATTAGTTATACAAATAAATCATAGAAATATATCGATTAGTTATGAAAATAAATCATTTAAATATATCGATTAGTTATACAAATAAATCATAGAAATATATCGATTAGTTATATAAAAATAAATCATAAAAATATATCGATTAGTTATAAAAATAAGTCATTAAAAAATTTTAACTAGTAAGTAAAAGCATTTTTGTAAATACATTGCACTTTTCAAACTTTAAAAAAATGTTAGAAATTACAAATTCTAAATTCCTTAAAGTTGAAAGTTCAAATTACAGCCAGAATTTAGAATGGTGCTCATATGATTCTTCGGTGACTTATATGAATACCGATTTTGATTTCATTCCTTTCAGAATAGGATAGGACTGTCGTATCATAAATTACCCGAAAGAACCCATGAGTTATTTGTAACGTCGTTATAATCAATTAATAAGGAGGGTTCATCTTAAAATTATTTTATCATACACGAATTATGCGCCAATATTAAATTTTTAATTAGACTTATTTGAGTAATAAAAAATTTATTTCAAATTTTGTCATGGAACTTTCTGTAAGAATAAGTTTATATCCTCGAATTTTGTAATACAATACGATTTTCCATTCAATAGTTTTTCACAGGCTACAATGGTTGGACTAAGTGCTGAAGTAATCACATTATAAATCAGCAAATTAGTGATGATTTGTTTCTTTTTTTCCTTTCCAGAATCGATATTTCCAGCGTTCTTCAGTGAATGAATTTGAAATTGATGTATTTAACACCCTAGACTAGTTGTTATCTCAATTCGATGTGGATAAATTTGTTATCATTAGTCGGTTTTTGTTTCATCTATTCCAGTGGTTCTTAACATTTTTAGCTACTAGCACCCCTAAAGTGTTCAAACAAAATTCTCGCACCCCTTACCAAAAATAAGGAATTATATAAATTGAAAAAAACAATGCCCAATATTTTTTATTAATATTATGTGCATAACAATTTTTTAAAAATCTTAGCTATTATCTAAGATTTAGATTCTAAAATAATCAATTAAATAAAATAAAACAGGGTGAGGTATAGGGTTTGATCAGTTCTGGACCAAAAAAAAATCCTTGAGATACTTAAGTGCATAAGTACTTACTATTTACAGTGAATTTGTAAAATTGTAAACTCGCACCCCCGTATATACTAGATCGCACCCCTGGTTAAGAACCACTGATCTATTCTATTGATATTCAGCAGCGATTATAGTAAAATTATTATAGAAGTGATTATAGTAAAAAATGTAACTTTTAAAGGACTATATGATTGCATACAAGGCCGTTGTGATTGTCGCAAAACTTTCAGTTATATTCAATTTTGACTCACCGCAGCTTCTTATTAGCTAAAATCATTATCTAGATAACGTGATGATGTCATTTATGATTGATAAAAATTTTTAGATAAATGATAAAATATTCGCATATTTTACTAATATCGGTTATTTTGCATGATCTTATTTTCTCTCTTTGAAAAGCATCTTCACCATATTTAGCAATGGAATTATGTTTAGAGCATTATTTTTATTGTAACTCTCAATGCTACCTAGTAATTTGAAAATTGCAATGATAACAATATCTGTTTCCTGTGAGCCGAATAAAAAAAATGAATTATAAAAACGTAAAAAATTGTTTTCAACATCTACGATTTAAAAGTGCATAATGATCATTATATATTATAATCTACATATAATTTCGTGGATGCATGTTATAAGTCCTAAATGTGTTGATCGTATTAGAATATATATTATTACTATAATATAATTGAAATGCATTGTTTTTAACGTTTTTTAAATAATAAATTGAAAAACTGGCATAAAACAAAGATTTTATATTTATTATATTTAGAATGTTTAAAATGCCATGCAACAGAAATATTTTATCTTTTTTCTTCATTGAACTTGGAGTTATATTCACTGAAGTTTTCTCAGTAAAATCTTTCATAATTTTTTCCTTTATTTAGTTTTAGATTATAAATCAATATTTTGTTTCGTTCTATATTTAACATTTATTCGGAATTTTCGTCATTGCGCTTTGTAAGTGTTAAGGAGTTTTTATCTATAATTAACAAATGATAATGGTGGAAGTGAAAGATTTAATTTTTAAGTTCGGCGTGATTTCCATAAAAAGAAGAGTTTCAATTCTTTTTTTATCTACGTAAACCTTTACCAAATAAATAAACGTATAAATTTAAAATTCTGAAATATTTATGGATAAAGTAAATCTGGTCCAATATTCTGTAAATAATAAAAATATCAAATCTAATGTCTAAAATGATGAAACCGAAAGGTATTCATTGATATATGATAGTTTGACCGATAAAGACTTATTTGAATGTAGTACGTTATTAGTTTAGTATGATCGTTTATCATCTTTATCAATGATATTTATTAGTTTCTCTTTTCCCTATTTCTTTGTTAGTATCAATTAGGGTTTTTATTTTATAAAGACTAAATATTTACCTAGTTTAAAAAAGAAATAAAAATACTTAGAAAAATTTTTGAAAAAAGTATGAGTCATAAGAAAACTTCTAAGTGGGTCTTTGTTTTGACTTAAACAATTTTTCAAAAAAAGTATAACCTAGTGTGTGATTCATACCATGAGTCACATGATGGCGTGTAACGCATCAAAATAGCCACTGGTTCATCCTCTACCCGATGAGTCATGCTTCCTGTCAGCCAATCAGGGTGATTTGTACTGGACGAGGCACAACCTACTACATTTCTATAAATTTAACAGATTATAATTTCTTTAGAACACCATATTGAAAACAAAAAATCTAGAAAGTGGATTTTAACTTATTTTCGAATTGTTTCCCATATAATGTTATAATTGAATAATTATTTACTAATGAAATTATTCAAATACATACGTAAATACAGACTCGCTATTAGTTTTTAAACGCACAACCCGAAACATTCATGAACCTGCCAAAAATAAAATAATGGTGCTAGTCACAAAAAATAAAACGTAAAATAATACTTAATAAGATTATTTGAAATATACGCTTCCGTTTATGTCACTATTTAATTGACTTACATTTTACCACGTTGATATCAATATGGTATGTGTACTTACGTTGTTAAGGAGTAAATTGTTTTCAGGCAAAATCTGATGTCACCTCCCATTTTATTAGCATATTTTCTTGGAAAAATGAAGACGACCATGGCTAATTTCAGTTTGGAATCACATACCGTATGTATATATGACATAATATTTGCGCCATATGTCAATTTTTAATTGCAAGTTCGATTTAGAGTCATTTTAGTGTCAGGTTAAGTGATAAAATGGTTGATTTTAAGGACAGGGCTGCTTTGACTTTTTATCGACCAAGATAAACGGGACTCCGTTCAAATCGTTTAGTTGAGAATTTAAATTTCAATTAAAGACCCATGAAAATATCCCATAACTTACATGTTTTTTTTTGCTTTAACTATTTCGATTATAATTTGTATATATCTTCATAGAATTCCAAGCCCGAATTCTTTGTTACAACAAATATTTACGATGCCTCGCAATGATCAATTGGACTTTTATCAAAGACTTACAGAAGGCTTAGTTCGTCGCGGCATTTTACCGGGATGAAACTATCGCACTAACTAACTCACGCATATTAATATTTATTCGTTCCAATTAACATTAAGTGGCTGATAGTGATATATATATATATATATATATATATATATATATATATCAAATATTTTACATTTATTTCTTGTTATTATGATTGAAATTCAATAATTACACTATTTTTCATTTTTGATAACATCATCATTTTTATTTGTTTAATTCGTGTAAATTATACCGATTTCTTTGTACTTTTGAACATTTTCAGAATATTTTTTTTTCGTTTATTCATGTCGCTGTCGGTTTGGACTTGTCTGCGATTGCTTTTATTTTCCTATAATAGTAAATGATGAATGAAAGATCGGTATTATTATTATTTTGACCTTTTGTAAATATATAATTATCATTTATTGACCTTGTTTTTGGATCAGATCTTGATGATTTATTTATGTTTTCATGGTTTTACAGTAAAAAATAGTGATTGCACTTTTCCCGTTGAAATTTTATCAATTAGTAGTTGACTAGTTTCAATAATTCTAATTTGATTGTTGTATTTAGAAATAAATATTTTGTTGAACTAGTTGATTTAATCTTCAAGTCGGATAAAGTGTATTGTTATATTATTTCAATCCGCCACTCGAACAAGCTCATACAGGGTTTTTCGCCCTATTTTGAAGACGTTTCGACCTATTTTGAAAATTAATTTAAAAAATTAAATAAAGGTCAGAGCGTAAAAAGAAATTATTTATATATATATTATTGTAGAAAGTAATATTGAACAGAAATTATTTGAAATAGAGAATTTGTATTTCTCTATTTAATTACAAAATATTCCAAGATGCCTTAATAACGAAGAAATTCTCAATTTATAAAATTCAATATTGACGTTTTAAATATGTTTTTTACTGTCTACAACAGGGCTTCTTAAACCATGGGTCGCGACCCCATTTGGGGTCGCGAGAGATAAACATACAATTTAACAGAAAATGTTTTTTAACTTGTAAAATTATTGTTATAAAAATAAAATAACAAT
This sequence comes from Schmidtea mediterranea, assembly GCA_022537955.1. Taxonomy (NCBI): domain Eukaryota; kingdom Metazoa; phylum Platyhelminthes; order Tricladida; family Dugesiidae; genus Schmidtea; species Schmidtea mediterranea. Next base: position 67,951,221 of record CM039680.1, on the reverse strand, counting down.
TATCGTAGATAAATATATCATAAAATCTTCTAGTTCGGAAAGATTGTTTGTACTTGCATATCTATTAAGAGTATAGTAATAACTTGAATAACATTTACTATGAATTAGAAGATGTTATAGGAATTTTTAAAAAAATATAAATTTATTTTTCTTTTATATTTGTATGGGGTCGTCAAGAAACTCGCAATCATAAATGGGGTCGTGAATTACAAAAGTTAAAGAAGCTCTGATCTACAATAAAAAACCCTAGTTACATTATACTGACAATTTAAAAAGTTTTATAATATTTTTATGGTAAATAAAGTGTTTGAATATTTATGCGCATACACACTTATTTTTATAATGACTAATTATTAAAGTTAATAAATATTTTTAAGAACATTACTATTTGGACTAATATTGTCTGTTTATCAAAAGTAATTAAAAAATTAAATATATTTATTTTTTTAATTAATTTTTGAGATTGGGCGAAACGTTTTCAAAATAGCGTGAAAACCCCTGAAAGATACGCACAAAGGATTATTGAAACTATTTGGAATTTTTTTATGGTTTTATCTATTTTTTATTCAGTTGTTTTATTATTTCGTTGTCGTTATGGATTTCGACTTCAAGAAAGCAGGCTTGCGAGTGATATGTCTTTTAATCCGATTAATGTAAATTTTTAAACCGGTAGAGTTTCTTGATTTTATTATCAAAATTTCTTTCTTTACATTGTTTTCATGAATTTTAATTCGACTTGATGCTAACGCATGTGTATATATTGTTGAGAGATTAAAACAATATATAAAGCTACTGATTTCTAATCTAACAACGGCAGTGATTTAGAAGGTTACCCGGCGATTTCTAGGTAGGAATATAACTCGCTGTTACTACCATTGTAGCGCGCATGCGGACCCGGACATCTATGGGCATCTGCGACCTGTTATTGATCAATTTCATTTAGGTAAACGCTATTTATTCCTCTAAGAAGTCAGAATTTGTGTTAGAACACAAATGTACTATTTCGCAGGTTAGAGTCTCATTCGTTAACGGAATTAACCATGAGGAAAGCATTTAAAATCATTATTTTTGGAGGTGTCTCTAATGGATTGCTTTTATTCAAAGGAATTAGTTTTATTCTATTCCGGAGAAATTTGTTCAATGAATTTTTAAAATATTTAGTTTGTTTGCGTTTAACTTGCTTTACAGTATGTTTCAAGCTTCCCCAATTTTATAGTTTGATTTTATATTTGTCATATTCTTGTAAGGTTTTAAGTAGTCTAACACTAGGAATCCTTTCGATTATTTTCTTTTAATTGACTGTTTGGAAAATTAAGTCTTCAGTGTAATAATTCGAATGTACTTATTCTGGAATCGAAGAATTTAATAATTTTTTCACATCTTGCAAAGTTATTTCTCAAGTTGATTTAGCCCTTTTAGTACTAGAAGATTTTTACATGTACCTTTGGCTTGAAGTATTTAATTAATACAGGATAAACCAATAAGTTTTGTCAGGTGACACATGTCTAAATTTAAAAACAGCAAAAATGTCAATCATCTGTGTCAGAGAGATGTTCAAAATATGTACCATTATGAAGGACACATGGGCGCCATCTATCAGGTAGTTTCCTGATTCCATGTGCAGAACAGCTAAACCAATGTCGGTAAATTTTTGCATAGTTTTGGCTACGGTATGAGATCGAATCTTGTCGTGGAGATAATGAATTTGATGAAACCCACCACCAAAAATAAGGCGTCGATTTTGTTGTAATGCCGTCACCAGACAGGACAGCTGTTCGCCGTAAACATCGGCAGTGATTGTAATACCCTGCGGCAGAATATCTATCATAATCAAACCTTTACACTTCCAAAAGACCGTCATGAGATGTTTCCTGGGTGAGAGTGTGCGGCGAACTTCCATATCAAGGGCATCACCTGCGCCTCTCCACGAACGGTGGTGATGGTTCCGTCGTTACTCCAATAGATCCAGACTTCGTCCATTGTAATGAGCTGACTGAGTACTGACAGCATACTTGCAAGGCAGGTCGTTGCATATTTTCTCATAGTTGGCCATTTGTTGCTCGGACAACCTGTGTGGAACCCAGTGGTTGCACAGGTAACGCATGCCCATTGCAAGCAAATGATTTCGAATTATCTGCTGAGAAACTCCAAGATCCACGCTCATTTCCACAATACTGTTGTGCTCCTCCAAAAGAGCTAGAATTTTGTCGTCGATATCAAGAGAGGGCCTCGCAAATCGCTCTTTATCTTCAACATGAAAGTTTCCCTCCTTGAAGTTAGCAATACAGCGTCAACAAGTGCGCTCATTTGTTGTGTCCTTCCCCAGTGTCAAATTTATTGCATTTGGGAAGGCAATAATCCACGTTTCCAATTGTAGTAGATTAACTTGCGGATATCCTCTCGTGCGAAATTCATTTCAAATCGACGTATTCTAATGAAAACAAAAAGTATTTCAGTCAAGCAAGAAATTTATTAAAGTGCTTAATCCATGTAAGACATATAAAAGTTAATAGCAACGTTAAAAATTACTAATAAGTGATTTTTTTAAATTTTACAAATCTACAACATATGTAGCATAGACACACAAAGTTGCAGACTTATACACTTATTACAGCATTGGAAAGCTGAGTATGAACACCGGACAAAACTTATTGGTTTATCCTGTAATACGTTGAATTAAGAAGACTGTAAAAAGTAAGTATATATTCATTATGTTTAGCTGTTGAATGTTTTGGACCATATGTTTTTTTAAATTGTGAGAAATGAGCTGGAATAATGACGCTACCCTCAACTTGATTGAGTGATGGTTTCAATCATTCCCGCTTTGACTCGAGTTTAAACTATCGTACATCACACCTATGAAGGGTTTTTCTCAAAAAAAATATAATTTTATATTCCTTACTGTTATCACTAAAATTTTTATTAGATTCAGAAATATTACTATAGTCATTGCATTTTTTATCACAATATTTATCCTATAGATAATTATAACTGCTAATCCATGGGTCCAACGAGCTGCCAATAGAAGGCCTGTGCTCGATTTTGATTTTTAGGTCCCATTATTCTCCTATCTCTTTCAAAAGTTAACCTATACTCTCATATCATTCATTGTTATGTCCATTCCCATAGTCCTTCTTATCGTCGTCCGTGTTGATGATTATTCTATGGCATGTGCACCCATTGTTATGTTAAATATCCACACACTAGCTCTCTTACCCTTATCCCTATTGTTGAGTCAGCACACAAATACCCTTGAGAATTGTTTGAATGCATCAGTATTACAGCACGAAAACCCAGCACCAAGATAACTTAAAATACAATATACAACACCAACTAAACCCATTAAATCTAAGAGAATATAAATAAATATAAAATTAAAAACATAAAAGTAAAATAAAATAAATACAAAATGCATCAAAAACCGCACGAAATCTACATATAAAATAACAAGAAAATTTGACCGATAAAATAACCATTTATATAAAAGTAAAAATTAATGAATTAAATGAATAAAAATAAAATATTTTTTGGTTGAATAAATTTATTTAAAAATGTTAAAAATAAATTACCAATTTAAATTAAGAAATTAATAAAAATTTAAATTTAGATAACACAAATAATTTCTAGGTCAAATTTTGTTTAATCGCAATAAAATTAACACGCAAGGTTAAGGCCAAATCATAGGTATATATACTGATGTATTTTGACAGATTTCAATCTTGTTTTCAGTATTGATTTAAAATCTTAATTTTCATTGGTGTGCACAACCGGCTGAGAGCCGTGGTAAGTGTTGTGTCTAAGCATGACGGCTGATAGTTAGCGTGTGATTATGATATTGCAAACTAATGCCAGATGAATTAATGGAATACTGATTATGATATTGCAAACTAATGCCATATGAATTAATGGAATATTTATTATGATTTTGTGAATTAATGCCGGATGAATTAATGATTAGTTCATGACGATTTTTTGTGAATTCCCATTGTCGGATTTGACCAAACGAATGTAGTTTGCCAAATAAAAATTTAAAGCCAACAATCTTTATGCATCGAGACTTTTATTCAACTCCTATGGTAAATTTATTTATTTTCTTTTCCGGCCCACAGCCGATACAGCACCTCAAGTAATTAAAATCTACATACCCAAATTGAACTGTGTAAGTGCGTGTATAATCGCCAATGGTTCGTGCCCGTGAAGGCTCCGGCGTGAGAACGCAGGAGCTGGAATGTCAATATTTTCCGTATGTAGGGGAAATTGGAATGTAAGGGAGTAGTCTTGTGGTTGCTCCTTCATCATCCGTTTCCTGAAAAATAGACCTAAAAATCACTAATAACAATCGGCTAAAAATCACTAACACCGAGTAGTCCAGTGGGCACTCATTAACTATGAAATGAACATACATAGATCTTTAGGACAAAGAGAGGGAATGGGTAACGGGGAAAATTGCGAAATCGTTGCAACAGTTAAAATGAATAGCCATCGGAAAAAGATTAATCCGAACGACTAAAATCATTGAAAATAATGTTTTAAATGATATATAAGGATTAAATAAATTATATCGAATTGAGACCATAAAATAAGGGCGGAACGCTGCCCAAATTTTCCGAATCAACTAAAATACTTATCAAAATTAGCAAAGTAAAAGTAGAATTCGGCTAAATAATTGATAGAATATCCGGATAAGACCAAAAAATAAGGGCGGTACGCTGCTCAAATTTTCCGAATCCATTAAAATACTTATCGAAAATAGTAAAATAAAAGTGGAATGTTGCTCAATCGTTAGTAGAATATCCTATAAAACCGTAAAATAAGGGCGGAACGCTGCTAAAATTTTTCGAATTAACAAAAATACTTTATCGAAAACCGAAAAAATACAGATGGATTACGGCTAAATTTTTATATAAGAAAAATATTTATTAAAGCTGAGGAATAAGAACGAATCCCTACACAAAAAATTCGTTAATAATATCGATAATAATTATAATATTTGTAATAATAATAATAATAATGATAATAATAATAATAATAATAATAATAATAATAATAATAATAGTAATAATAATAATAGTAGTAATAATAATGAATGTAAGGGTAATTATAGTAATTAGAATAATAATAAATGTAATAGTAGTAACAATTAATAAAGGTAATACATATAATAGTAACAATGATAATGCTAGTAATAATAATAGGAAACATTGTAATTATAATAGGAATAAGGGTAAGAGAGATACAGTGCGGATACTTACATAACAAAAGGTTCACAGGCCATAGCAAAATCATCAATACGGACAACTATAAGAAGGACCAAGTGAATGGACATAAAGATAAATGATATGAGAGTATAGGTTAACATTTGAATGAGATAGGAGAATAATGGGACCTAAGAATCGAAATCGAGCACAGGCCTTCTATCGGCAGCTCGTTGAACCCACGGATCGTTCGGTCAATTATAGCATTAGCAATAGCGCTCACTTTTTGCGGACGATCTACCCACTCGAAAACAGTTCCATAAACTCGACCTAAAATTATGTTCACATACGGCTCAAAATCACCACACGAGTAGTCCAGTGGGCACTCATTAACTATAATATAAACACAATGCGCCTAAGGCCAATTCAAGGGAAGGTGACGGGGAAATAACAAAAGAAAGTGAAATTGTTGTTATGAACTTTAATATTTAATGATCTTTAAAATTATAGATTTTGAGACATTATTTCGTGCCAAAAAAATGAATAAATTAACTAAGCATCCACCCGATTTATTGTAGAAAGTCGAAATTTACTTGAGTGTAGACTAATATTGACCCTAAAATAACATTGAGAATCAACAATTTCTAAAGTAAACAGTATAATAATTTAGTGAATGTAAACCCCAGACAAGATATATTAAAACCAATAAAATTTCCAAAATAAATGTGGTAGTTGTTAGTGAAATGTTTAGATCCAATGAAACTTTACGTAAAGGGGGAGATAAGATTATACAGATACCATAATATAATGAATTAAATCTAACACTCCCCACTTAAATCCAATACGGTAATTATTACAACTTTAAAGAAAAATTTTTGAATTGAAAAGGAATTGATCTCCAAGAACTCCCGACGATTGTATCACAATAAACCGTAATATAGTTTTAAATTCAACCGACCATTCACGAGGAGAATTGACTGACATAAATACGACAGCGCGGCAGAATCCACCAAATTTTTGAAGTATGACTGAATAGACGTGGCGAACTAGACTATCCAAATGACTTGAGTATTTATTCCATTACTATCATAAAATCATTTAAAATAAACAGTAAGATTGAGAAAAATTCTTATAAATAAAATTCCATTTAGTCATAATAATCAAGGAAATATTCCAGTAGCGGATTTAAAAATTTTTTGAATGAAATAAATTCCATCGAAGATAAACCCTGTTATGAGTAGACCCAGAGAGTAGAGTTAGAAGGAGCTTGAGCCGGATTCCATTGTGATCACCATGAGTTTCTTTTCCCTTTTCTAGCGTTAATTGCCATCTACACAAAATAAAGTAAAAGTTACATGAAATATTAATGACATTGAACTTACCAGTTTGGAAATCCAAAGTGACCATCACTGTAGCAATCAACGAGTTATTTAAATCTGGATCAATTATCACTGACCAGACGAGAATTCGGTGTGCCGGAATGTCGTAGACAGATAACACAAATTCGCGCTTCGACCTTTGGAATCGCGTCCGCACAAGAATAATTAATAATTTTCTCACTATTGGTGGGTTACTGGGCTTTGACATTTGTTTGAATCTTTCTATGGTTGCCGCAATAACGCCATACAAACACTCTCTAGCTACCACTCGGCACCCGTTGCTAGGCAACGTTGGAAATGTGTTCGAGTGGGTGGATTTTCCGCAAAAGGTGAGCGCTATTACTAATGCTGTAATTGCTCGGACAACCCTCGGGTTCAACGAGCTGTCGATGGAAGACCTATGCTCGCTTTGTAATGTCCCCTGTGTGCGAAGGTTCAAGATCAGACTCATGTTGATAGGTAGAGGTGGAACGACATTCATCTGACGAAGCGTGAATGCCGATGACTTTTCTGTAGCAATTTAATATTATTCACATTTTTGACATATCACTTCTAAACGATTTAACAACATTTATAATTTAATTCAATTCATAAACAAAACAGGGTAAATTAGACAATATTGGTAATTTAATTCAATTCATAAGCAATATAAGACAAATTAATTGAGTTGATTTGCCAGGCGGGCGGCTCTGCGTCGGGCGCGTTCTTTACGCCCGGGCCTGTAACTGCTCGAGGGTATTGTTGATGGAGTCGCAACGGGCGTTGGATTGGTGGTTGAAGCTTGATATGCCAATTGAGATGGGGCGAAGATAAGAGGGTAGGTTACCGCCTCTCCCTCTCGACTGGCGGACAAGGCAACTTCTAACCCTCTTATCTGTGTCCGGAGGTTCTGATTCAATTGTCGTTCCTCGGCCCAACCTTTTTGAGCAGCCGTAAGTCGTTGATGGAGAGGTTTGAGCTTTGCTGGATCTACCCAGGTGGATTTCACCTGTTGGACCTCTTTCGTAAGCTGAATGATCTGCTCATATAGAGCTCTATTTGATTGTTGGGCGCGGGACAATTCTTCCTGTAGGATTTGCATAGGTTCCATTTCTAATAATGTGAAATAATTAAAGGTGGGACTTTACTAACAAACCATAATTATATGAGTTATACTTAAACAAATAAACAAATAAAAAAAAATTCTTTATGTTCTAATAAAAATTCTAAACCAATTTTAAGAATACACTGGATTTATTTATCACACACAAAAATGTCGAAGTCTAGTCTTCAATTCATTCAAACTGGGATGGATCAGGGAAAACCCTTCTCCACCCATTCTTCCGGCGTATAGCCCGAGATGGACATGGTTGGCCGTTTGGTGTTGCGAGTTCGGGTCGTTGCTGGTTGGGAGGCACGTGTGCCAATAAGTCCTCAATAAGTCCGACCCGCCAGTAAGTCCTCTTCGACGTTCGCCAGATACTGGCGAGCTCGGACCACTTGTATGTCCACCTGCCGTTGGCGGGCCTCCAGTTGCTCCAGTAGACGCCGAGCTTGCCAGTGGATTTCTTCGGTTGGGCTCCACTCTTCGGCCAGCTCTTGGCCTAAATCGTCTTCGACGGAGCCAGTACTTTGGAATCTCGACGGGGGGAACTCTGGGCATCTTTTTTGCCTGAAGCGTACCCACGCCCATCTCCACCGGTCCGCAAGTGAATTCGGCATGTGGTTCCTTGAACTGAGGTTCTCTGAATGAAAATCATTAACTACATGTATTAATTTTTATCAACAGAATGAACAAAATAGATAATCATGGTATTCCTGATTTATTCCTTCGTGAAACTATGCCAGAAATTTGAATCTGTCCAAGTCTTTTGGTTAAATCGAAACAAATCTTACGGTTCAGCGGTTATATTACTTTAATCGTCAACTTTGAATTACTTTCATCTTCTTCGCTAGGGTATATTTTGGCAACATGTATAAGTTCTTATTTGTTTTCCAAATGTCTTATCGCGAATACCATTGATTAATAAATTTATTATCATCCTCACACGGACTATTTCAAAGGACTTTCCTTATTTAAAACCTGAAGTAAATAACTGTCTACCGCTATAGAGAAGATACTACTAAGATTTGTCCGTCGAAATATTTTGCAACACAATAATCTCCTAATTCTCAACTAGAAATTAACATTTTATGGAAAAAGAACACGACTATATTTCCCTCTATCTAATCAAATATATAGATTTCCAGCAAAACAGATGGTAACAATTTTAACTAATTACCCATTTCATTGAAGATTATGTTGAAATATAATTAATCATTTTTCGAGAAAACTCTTGGTTATAAAAAAAAATCCTAACCATACAGCGAATTTACGAGTGACCTATGAGCGGGTTTTATGGCCATAATGATAATCAAGCGGCGACGAAAATAATAATTATATGGTGTGATAAATAAATTCTATTGGGGTCGTAGTGTCGAGGAATCCAATGGGCTAGACTTAATAGGTCTAGGATCGAAGTAATAATACTGAATTGTTATCTACGGAGGGAACAAGGTGACTGATTTTATAATCGATGCAAACGTTAGCGGAGTCGAGGTTAGCATCAATATAAGGAGATCGTATCAGAGATCATTTGAATATTATAAGAATTATATATGCATTATTATAAACTACCGATTATAAATGTTATCACAATTATTTATAATTATTACTGGTTATTGCGTATAAATATTATAAAAAATTTTCTTATGATCATCGATTGTAATTAGTACAAAAATTATTTATGTTTACTTAATAAATATAATTTACAATTTCTCACCCTCCGTGGTTATATCCAACATTGCGGCCACCTCCTTGTTGGGCATCTTTGGCGCTAATTCCGTGTTGTCCGACATTGTTGAAGATGAAAGAAAAATATCCAAAATGTTTCGGGTAATCGGTATTTAAGATTTACCGATTGAGTGGGTGTCTATGTCCGGTTAGAACTATTCTACACGTCACCGAATGGTGATTGACTGAATTTAATTTGTTTATCCGGGTACTAATCGCCGTTCGGATGGATTAGTTTATAATAAACAATCACGATATCCGCTAGAATTTTACAATTTAATTTATTAATTGTTTAATTTTTGGAAAAACTATTGAGATTCGACGCTGGAGATTGGTAAGTTTTTTCCTCTTTGGATAATAACGGCGGAAAACTCGCTCGTGTCATCGCCAACTTCACGATGTCACGGCGGGTGTTCCCACGTTATTTCTAATTCACGTCAATCTATTTGATTTTTAATTTATTTTTATTAATAATTAACGCATTCATTTAAAATTTCAAGAGTTCACCGCGCCGGAAAAATCATGAGCATTTTCTCGTTCACCAACATTGGAATTTGATTACCGGTTTGTATTCCTATTCACTGGATCTTTACAATATTGAGTTATCATTTTCAATTTTCAGTCGATTTTTCGGAAAACGTCGAGTCGTTATGTTTTATACCATTTGATATTTAATGCTGGAGTAATGGGTAATTTAAGTTACTGGCTATCGTGGTCGGGTTTGTGTTGGTGATCGGGAGTTGGGGAATCATTTATGAATCAAGAACTTGTTGAACATTTTAATCAAAATTAACTGTCATGTTTTAGGAGAATGAATATCAATGGCGGATGGCCTATTTCGTGAATTTATCTTGTTAATGCTACAGCGATATGACGGTGGAAATAGCTGAGGGGTCGAATAAGTTAGCTGTTCAAGTGGGTCATGAAATCTTTATAATAAAATTTTCCTATTCTATCGATGCTTATACCTTTGATTCAATTATTAATTTAGGCTAATTCAGTTTTAGACGGGGTCAATTTCGGTTTATGGCTGGCTTTTATTTATAAAATAAAAGAAGGCGTCTCTATCAGCTGTACTGATGAATTAGGATCTGAATAAATTCTCTGTTTTACTAGAAAGTTGGGGTGGTTGATTTAATAATAATTTAGAATTTTTTTTTTTAAAGTTTTATTTAAATTAAATTTATTAATTCATTTCATAGCAGTGATTTCATATTAATTTCATTCCCCGTAGCCTTCCCCTTTAATAAACCTTAAGCGCATTTTATGTTTACATTATATTTAATGAGTGCCCACTGAACTACTCGGTGTGGTGATTTTGAGCCGTGTGTGGAATAATTTAGGTCGAATTAAAAGAAAACGAGAGACGAGGAAGTAGCCAAAAGACCCCTTCCTTATTTCTCCTTTCTTCTATACGGAATAATATTGACGTTCCAACCCCTGCGTTCCGCACGCCGGGTCTTCACGGGCACAGATCATCGGCGATATTCCATGCACTTACACGTATCTGAATAGTATGTTGATTTTACTGTCTTGTGATGTTTCTTGCCTGTGGGCCGGAAAAATCTCGACAAATAAAATAATTAATTTATGAGAAATAAACTGATTTTATGTATTAAAATATTTATTAATATATTAAAAACAATATAACAAATTACTTGCCAAAATCATCATTCAATAAAAAATAAAAAATACATCTCCCCCCACGTCGACATCCAAGCAGAGCTCTACCGAGGTTGCGAGGACAGGACGTGGAGAGAGAGAGTTTCCAAATAAAACTTTCGCTCACCTAAAAATAGATTTAAAAGTAGCTACAATTTTCAATTCAAAATTGGTTTGAAAAAATGGTTTTTTGGTTAAATTTTATGTGAAAATGCATCGGTATATATACCTATTTTCTGTCCCTAACCTCGCGTGTTCTTTTTGATTTAGTAAAACAAAATTCGACCTTGATATTTTCTAGTGTATTCTAATCTTTATTTTTATTATTTTCTAATTCATTTTGATAATTTTTTATTTGAAATTTTTATTGAATTATTTCTAATTCAAATTCTTTGATTTAAATTTCATTTTCATGAAATTTCATTGATTTATCAAATTTCGGTCGAATTTGTTGGGTTTTCATGTTATGTTTGTATTTGTATCGTGCGGATCTTGCTGCATTTTGTTATTATTTTAATTTGTTTTTATGTTTGTTATTTTATATGTAATTATCTTTTCTCATATTTGATAGGGTTTAGTTGATGTTTTAATAGGTTTGAGTTTAAATTTGTATGTTATATTTGTATGTGTGTTACCAATTCATTTAAACATTTTACAAGGCCGTTTGTGTTCTGGCCCAACACTATCTAGACACCACAGCAAAGGATGTCTGCATGCGCGAGCACACCACGACAGCGGCATGCATTCCTACCTAGTCAATATATGGGTATGACTGAATTGGAATATTCAGTCTAACACAAAAAATTTTCTATGATGCAATACCATTCCAAAAATCTAGATGAGAGCAGCACGACCTGATTTTCAAATGCAATGAACACGTCGGATTTCAGCGCGGACATCTCAAGTAAAATAATAAATTTTCAATTATTTTTTTTGGTGTTAGCTTTATTATAAGACATAGCTAACAATGATTTTTTCGCGGAACTATATCTACAAGATTAGGAGATTTTTGATCGCAATAAACGTTTCACCAAATCTTTTATTAGTCTATGGCGGAAAACAAATTACAATCGACACACCAGATTTCGTTTAATTACCTCTTGTAATGAATCCAAAATATTTTGTATTAGTTTGTTTGCCACTTCTTTTGGTCTTTTTTATTGAAGTATTTAATTATTTTAATCATTCATTTAATGAGCGGATTTTTGTGAAGGTAATAATTAAGGTAAATTTTGTTTTCACTAATAAATAATAAGAAAATTATTTAAATTTTTAATTTATATCTATGTCCATTAAGGCTAACAACCGCTCATCTAAGTAGCGTGAGAAGGATTTTCGTTTTCTCTTAAACCACGTCACTCTAAGGGTCATGCCCAATTCTTGTTGGTATTTCAGGGGAAAATAGGACAGAAGGCTGTTAATAAATCGACATCGTGCCTGTTTGTCTAAACCGTAATTTAGCAGCAATATTAAATGAGATAAATTTTTATCTGGGTTTTATAGAGCCTCTAGTTAATTTCAAGTACGAGTTCTAAACCAATTATGTTTTAATTGTCATTGAAAAGCGGACAGATTACATTCCTACCTGCAATTTCTTAATAATCAAAGACCCTTACGATCATAGACATGTCATAATTCTCGAATCTTGCTTTGGTAAACTGATTAAATTTCTTCTGTTAACGGGAATAAAAGGTATGGCAGTATCTGATAATGACAATTCACAGATTCCCTCCAAGGACACATGGCCGAGAAATGGGGTTATATTCTTTCATACCAACCATAGCTATTCCGAATTCTTGTTATTTTAATGTAGAATCAATTAATTAGTAGGGTACAATTAGTTTTTGTCGGGATGAACGATCACCAAAGAGGAGTAAATGAGACCGCGTTAGAAGGAATAAACGATCTTTTTACGGCGTGATAATTCAGGGAGTTCCGGGAACTCAAGGCAAGAGAAATATCGGTTCAGCATCCCCGACGAACACACTACACAAATCAGTGAAGGAATTTTACGACATCAGTATAATGGCACGCACCTGAATAGCTATTAAACAACCCAACCATGAATAATTCTAATTTTCAAGAAAGTTTTGACTAAATTTTTCGTTCAGCAGAATCAAGTGCCATAGTCCGGGTTCCCACGCAAGTTGCCGATCAGTGGCGGCAAGCCTAGCGACGAGTCTGGCAAGAAAGGTACAGCGATGTGCCCCAACCGAGAGAGCCCCAATGTAACGCCTTGCAGTCGTTGGAGAGTGATGGGAGACCGTTTGTGGCGGACGGACGAAAAAGTGGTCAGAGTCCGGCCCAGGAAATTCGTGATCAGGCCCGATCCCTCCTTGCACGCCTCGAAGACCACCAGCGACAGGTCTACTTCCATGTGATCAGGGCCAGGCAATATCTGGCGAATGTGGAAGACGATATCGCGGCCGGTAGGATCTCGGACTCTTACAATTATGTGCCACCACCCAGCCTCAACCGCACGAGAAACACGAAACGGCCAGTATTCGTATTTCGGGAGCTCTTTGATGATCAGCGGACCTCAGAAGGACATCAATGATCTGACTATGTTGAGTACATTCAAATTGTATTTTAAATAAATGATTACTGTCATCCAAAATTGTTCTTCCTCTTATAAATTTTTATTATTCTACAATATCAATGTTTGTTTGAGAAATTTAATAATTTAAGACTTGTAGCCCAGGATTAATTTTCGTTGTTACAGAAACGGAATCCCTGAAAGTACTACAGAAAGAACTTGAGCACGCACGGAAAACCAATAAGAATTTCTACGAGCAGATCATCCAGCTATCAACTGAAATTCAACAAACCAAGGCCGCCTGGATGGAACCCAGGAAGGCAAGGGCGCTTTATCAAAGACTTACAGCAGTCCAAAAGGGATGGGCGGACGAGAAACAGTTAAACCAAAGCCTAAGAACACAGATAAGGGCACTGGAGGTCGCATTGTCGGCCTGCCAGAAAGGGGCCGCAGTAACATACCCCCTTGTCTTTGCCCCCGCCCAGCTGGCCTACCGAGAGACGGTAGCGACTCCAAAAACTACCCCAACAACAAGCAGCTGTCGACCCGGACGAAAGGAGCGGGCCAAGCGCCGAGCCGCTCGAATACTAAACCAAACGCAGCCGACTCACTAAAAATGCATCGCTTATTTCATAAACTATGTAGCCACTGGTTTTGTTTTAATATATGTTTTTCGATATTTTAAACGTTGGTTAAAAAATTCAATAGACTCGAATGATAAAAATTACGACATAAAGGGACCTGATATTCAAAGCGAGCACAAGTTTTCTATCGACAGCTCGTTGAACCCAGAGATCGTTCGGGCAATTACAGCATTAGTAATAGCGCTCACTTTTTGCGGGCGATCTACCCACTCGAACACAGTTCCAACGTTGCTTAGCAACGGGTGCCGAGTGGTAGCAAAGGAATATTTATATGGTGTTACTTGGGTAACCACGACATAATTAAAACAAACAGCAGCAACCAGTAACCCACCATTTATCATAAAACTGTAAAATGAGGGCGGAACGCTGCTCAAATTTTCCGAATAAATGAAAATACTTTATCGAAAATTGTAGAATAAGGATGGAGTACGGCAAAATTTTTATATAAGTATAATATTTTTATAAAGCTGAGGAATAAGGACGAATCCCTACACAAAATTTTTCATAATAATAATGATAATAGTAAGGATAATGATAATTATAATAATAATAATACTTATAATAATAATAGTAATAATAGTAATAATAATAATAAATATAATGGTAATTATAGTAACACGAATAATAATAAATGTGGTGGGTTACGGGGTTTCCTTATTTGTTTGAATTGGCCTGTGGTTGCCCCAGTAACGCCATACAAAATGATGCTAATCGCCACTTGGCACCCGTTGCTAGGCAACGTTGGTAATGTGTTCAAGTGGTGGATTGTCCGCAAAAATTGAGTATTATCGCTAGTACTGTAATTGCTCGGACAACCCTCGGGTTTACTAGCTGTCGATAGAAGACTTATGCTCGCTTAGCTCTGTCCCTGTTGAAGTAATTTCATGATCGAATGTGGAGAGATGATCTAAAGTTGCGATGTGAGTACTCATAATAACGTCTGCGTGTAAGTGCCCTTAGGAAATACTTTAACTACAAGTACGACTATTTTATTGAAATAAACAGAAATGTGAATTATCAAAAGTTAATGGGACGGTTTTGATTGTTGTGCAGCTCGGCGTCGAGCACGTTCTTTGCGTCCCGGCCGACGATTTATTGGTTGAGTTGAGGACTGATCTACTGGTTGAGGATTCTTCTGCACCATCTGGGACGGGGCGAATACGAGCGTGTAGGTGACCGCTTCCCCCTCCCGACAAACTGCTAAGGCTACTTCTAGTCCTCGTATTTGAGTGCGCAGGCTCTGATTGAGCTGTCGTTCTTCAGCCAAACCTTTCTGTGCTGCAGATAGTCGGTGATATAACGTTTTGACTCTTTTCGGATCCGACCAAGTCGCTTTGATCTGTTGGACCTCTCTTGTCATCTGGAGTATTTGGTGAAGGAGGTCCGTATTTGTGTTCCTTATACGGTCTAGTTCCGCTTGCAAAATTTGACTGGTGGCCATAACTATAATGGATAAGTTCGTTAAATTTGACTCTAGTAATTTATATAATTTATTTTAGAATTATCGTAAACATATCAATTGAAACGAATATTCTCAGGCCAATGATCAAACGCAAAGACAGGGTAACGAACATTTCTTTTTTCAATAACAAAAAATTAAAATCAAAACTAATTCGTATTTATCGTCAATGTCCTTGGAATTTCTATTTTCCATGAAACAACTTCTTTCGGTTCTTTCTCGGAGGAACCACGGGGTATGGGCGTCGGATATCGCGGACTGGGCGAGGTGGGTAGGCTTCTGCGATCCGTCCAGCGAGGATGTCATCTTCTACGTTGGCGAGATACATCCTCGCCTTGACCACCTGTAGGTCTACCTGTTCCTGCACCCGTTCCCATTGGGTGAGGAGATCTCGCGCGTGGATATACGATTCCGCTGCCGGGTATTGTTGTCATGCGAGTCCGCATGGGTCGCTATTTAGGCCCAGTATCCTCCAAGTTGTGGGATACGGCCACTGTTGTCGGATCTCTTTGAATATTTCTGTTTTTGGGTGTGATTCCGTCCGGCATTGTTCGTCGGGCATTCGGGTATCAGTCCATTCGATCGGCATATTCTAAAAACACACTAAAATCCGTTGCTGGCATATGGGGATGTAAAACAGTTCATTTAAATATTTTCGCTTAGATTATATACCAGACTCGCTAACGACCCGGTTATTATTATCATTGGGTCTGTCACCAGTTAAATTTATCGAATGCTAATTATCATTACAAGCTTCTGCAGATTTAATGGGTTGTGCTTCTCTGAATCCTTGGGGAAGTCATGCTCCTATGCACTCTCCTTCAATGATGGCACTAATTATAAGAAGTTAAGTATTGTATTGCGACTGAACGGCATTCTACGATCTGTTGGGTGTCACCGTTTATCAGGCTAGTGATAGCATCCATTTTGGAAGTTATAATTGCTGAGCGCCGACATTTATCAATAGTGGGTTATCAGTTGATATCTATATTTATTTAAAGGCACAACCTTAAAAAATAAATCTATTGGGTAGTAAGTGTGGTTATTCGTTTTTTCGAGTAGTTTGGATCCGTTGGGTATAAAATGTTGTTTGGTCATGACACAGGAGTATTGTCTATTTGAGGGTCGTTGTATATATGAAGTTAAGATCGATTCAAGGGCTAAATTTCTTAATTTTATTAGTATGCAATATTAATTAAGTTCATTTTACTATTCACAGTTGCGTATGATCGACTATACTTTAATAAATTTCACATCTTCCAAACCGGATATCCACGAACACTTTCAATCGATGTGGAGTATCCGTCATCTACACTGTCAACGGAAATCTATGATCGAGCGGCTCGCATTTTCCGGTCTAACGCTGCAGGTATATGTCATCTTAAATTATTAATGTCACATCCTGTTTACTTTATTTATAGATCATTTCGGTTCGCGATATTTCAAGATAGCTGATTTCGTTGCCGTACAATGGATCGATTTGGGTAATTCATCGTTTTATTTACTTTTAGTATTTTTATTTATCAAAACTTTTTAGCATCATTGACTCGCGATCGTTAGAAATTATGACGGATTATTCTCCCTGCATCTATTCTATGGAAGTTATCGCTTTGGATTTATTTGGAATTATTGTGATTTATATCCATGACAATCGGCGGTAAGCCCTATCTATGTTTCGTAAAATGTTGTAATTAACTTTTGTAATTTATAAAGTTTTGATTTGTTCATTTATTCTTAACGCTAACTTTTGATCAGTGGGTTAACCTTATTCATGACGCAAATTTGCTACATTTTTAGAGGATTGCGAATTTATTCCTAGCTTTGCATTTTTACCTTTAACTGTCTAATCAATGAAATCATATCATCTCACTTCCAATTTATGATTTATTTTTACGCCTAGTCACTGGGTCACGGTACTTTAACATTTGGTTATTTCGTTCTATTATTCGAAACTGCTGAATTTAATTAATATTCACTGGGCTTTTCATTATCGGATTAATTTAACTTATTTGATTGTTCTAGTTTTATACCAATGATTTAATCCAACCTTATCAATGGGTTGCTTGTTAGGAAATTTTAATAATTAATGAACCAACCGATGAATTTAGTCAGTAGGTTAATAAACAACGCTATCTTTGATTGCATATTCTTGATCAATTGCTTAGAAAATTTAATACTTCGTTTTATTCTATTATTTTATTTTATTCGTTGTTCATTTCTTAAGGAATTATTTGCAGATTTTTCTAAATTACTTTGAACTCTCTAGCCATGAAACGTTTTATTTTTCGATGCTTACAATTGATAGTTATTTACTTAATCCTGGAATTCATGAATTTATTAATGTCTGACAAGTTATTAGCGATAAGTTTCATCTAATTTTATTTAAACCTGACTTTAAATTACTTTTTAGCAATAAATTTTATCCCGTTTTATTTAAAATATGCCTTTACATTACTTTGAAATAAGTTCTACCTAATTTTATTTCGAACCGTTAATTTAATTTACTTTCAGGAATAAGTTTAGCTAATTTATTTAATACATGATTTTAATTTATTTTAGAAATAGGTTATGTCTAGTTTATTTTAAATCATTAACACGGAATTAGTTATAACAACGATTTCAGTTTAATTTATCCCCGTACCTTTTCCCTTTAATAGACCTTAGGCGCACATTGTGTTTATATTATATTTACTGAGTGCCCACTGGACTACTCGGTCTGATGATTTTGAGCCGTGTGTAATATGATTTTAGGTCGATTTTACAGAACTGAGAAACGAGGAAGCAGCCGGAGACTCCTTCCTTATTTCTCGTTTCAGCTATAAGGATAATATTGACGTTACGACCCCTGCGTTCCTCACGCTGAGTCTTCACGGGTACATATCATTGGCGATCTTCCACGCACTTACATGCATCTGTACTATGTAGATTTTGCTTTCTTGCGTTATGTGTTGGCTGTGGGTCGGAAAAATTTCGACAGAATTGATTTTAGTTCATTTAAATATATAAAAACAATGTATTAATATTAATAATATTTATTAATTATAAACAAATAAACATAATTACCATCCAATGTCAATCCATAACAATAAAAAATATAGCATAATATTGCATAAAAATAAAATAAAACAAAAATACCTCTCCCCCCCCACGCCGACATCCAAGCAGAGCTCTACCGAGGTTGCAAGGATGTGACGTGGAGAGAGGGCTCCAAAATGAACATTTCTCACCTAAAAATAAGTTTGAAAAACGGTTTGAAAAACGATTTCACAAATAGTTTTAAGATTTGAAAATATGGTTCTATGGTTTTTAAAACTGGTTTTACAAACGATTTCAAAAATGGTTAACTTTAATGTGAAAATGGATCAGTATTTATACCTATTTTCCTCGCATGTTAAATTTGATGCAGTAAAACAAAATTCGAACTTGTTATTTTCTAGTAAATTCTATTCTTTATTTTTATTATTTTTTGATTTATTTTTATAATTTTTCATTTAGGATTTTTATTGAATTATTACTAATTCAAATCTTTTAATTTAAGTTTCATTTTCATGAACTTTTATTAATTTTTCAATTTTGTCGAATTTGTTGTGTTTTCTTGTTATGTTTGTGTTGGTATCGTGCGGATCTTGGTGCGTTTTGTTATTATTTTAATTTATTTTTATGTTTATTAATTTATATTTAATTCTCTTTTTCTCATATTTGATAGGGTTTAGTTGGTGTTTCAATAGGTTTATTTAAATTGCCCGTTGTATTTGCGTGTGTGTTACTGATCTATTTAAACATTCCTCAAGGCCGTTTACGTTCTGGCCCAACAAATGTAATAGTAGCAACAATTAATAAAGGTAATACATGTAATAGTAACAATAATAATATGGAACATTGTAGTTATAATAGGGATAAGAGTAAGAGAGATAATATGAGGATATTTGACATAACGAAAGGTTTACAGGCCATAGATAAATCATCAATACGGATAACGATAGGAGAGACTTTGGGAATGGACATAATTATAGATGATATAGCGGTATAGGTTAACAATTGGAGGAGATAGGAAAATAATGGGACCTAAAAATCGAAAAGCGAGCATAGGTCTTCTATTGACAGCTCGTTGAACCCACGGATCGTTCGATTAATTATAGCATTAGCAATAGCGCTCACTTTTGTCGGACGATCCACCCACTCGAACACAGTTCCAACGTTGCTTAGCAACGGGTGCCGAGTGGTAAGCGAAAGAATATTTGTATTGGGTTGTCTGGGTAACAACTATATAGTTTCAAAATATCAACACCCAGAAACCCACCAATACCCTTGGATTATACGCGCTTGGGAACCTTCTTCGTCATCAAAAGTCCAGTTAGTTCAATCACAGAAACCAAAGAACTTGTTTCTTTGTTTTCAGTGATGTACTATAGCGGCACTAAAACAAATACTAATATTTGGGTTCAAGACCTAGTTTGTTTTCTGCACACTCATTGTTTTCAGGTAAGTAATTTAGAGAATCTTATTCTGAATCTAAAAAGAAAATCAAATCACTTCAGTTATATTAAATTGGGATATTAGTAATTTAATTTTTTAATGAAATATTCTCAATTAAATTTAAAATTAATTTTTATATTAAATAAATTCGCTTCTAAAATGAAAAGTCAAATTTAATAAGAATAAATAATTTGTTTGACTTTGTTTAAATAATAATTACTTAAATAATAATTACTTATTTATTATTATTTAAAGTCGCCATTTAAAGTTTTATAAGCAATTTATTTATTTTGAAATTTTCAAGATATCCATAGTTTTTTCAAGTAAATACGTAAAGCTATAATAATTTATTATTATCCTATAAAATGATAATGATTTAAAAAAAATTTGAAACGTATTGTATAGCCATATTAAATTATAATTAATATTTTAGGAAATCATGTCAGATAATCCAAGTAAGACCACGGCTAAACCAACACAAGAAAAATTTTTTAATTTAAAGTCTGAAAAGCCCGGTAAGGCATTATTAGTAACTGATCTAAGTAAAACTTCTACTGAATCTGAAATTAAAGCTATTTTCAATGCTCACGGAACGGTCGATCGAGTTTTAATGTTAACTAATAATACAAGTGCATTGGTGGAATTTACTAACAACAAAACTCTAAGAGAATTAGTTTATGATTCAAAAGTATCTCCATATAAGATAGGATATCATGATGTCAAATTATCTTTTAGTCAGCTGACTATTGATGAATACAAATCTATTTCAAAGCCTAATTTTGGTAGAAATATAACAAAAGTTTTACATTTTCTTATAACAAATGCAGTTTACTCAATAACAGTTGATGTGCTGAATAAAATTTGCACGCCATATGGAAAAGTTGTTCGTATATATATCGGTAAAAAAAATGAGCAAGACAACAGTATAGAAGCATTAGTGGAATTTTCGACAGATAATGATGCGAAAATAGTTAAGGATAATCTTGATGGAAATGATATTTATTCCGGTTGTTGTTCCCTCAAACTATCATATTCCAAAATTCATAAAATTTATGTTGAAAAGAATGATACCGAATCTTTTGACTATACAATTGTTCCTAAAACTGGTCTACTTGGCCCACCTCCTGACCCCCAACCAATAATGAATAATAATTATCAATCATATATTCCTCCGATCCCAATCCCATATTCAATACCTCCAATGTTTTCTCCGCCACCACTTTATTCGTTACCTTACCCAATCCCACCACCATTTCCCTATAATCACAACCCGTTATCAATTTCAGAAAAAAAGAAAAGTAGCACATGTTTCCATTACAAGTCTGATTCAACAGTGCAAGAAGCCATAGAAGGGGTAGTTTTATTTTGTGCCAATTTAAGCTCTAAAATTCAACCGGACAATTTATTTAACTTGTTTTGTCTATATGGAAATGTTGAGAAAATAAAAATGGGACCCGAAACCGGACTGAAATCGGCATTTGTTCAAATGTCCAATCGGGAAGCAGCAGAATTTTGCTTGATGGTAAATGGCTATGAGATTTTCGGTAAGCCTGTGGAAATATCCATCAGTAAATTTTCCGACATAACCGACACAATTCCCAATAAAGATCCCGTCCAATCATTCTACAGTGATTTCTATAATCGATTTAAATCGAGTTTCAGTTCGAAAACTAAGGTGTTTTTTCCGAGTCAAACTTTGCACTTTTTCAACGTGCCGTCGACATTTACAGCGGAAGAAATTGCCGATGTGTTCATTTCGGCTAAAGTCAAAGATCCGTCACAAGTCGTGATTTTTCCGAGGAAAAACAGTAGCCAAAGAGGTTCCTTGGTTACCGGGTTGATCGAGTTCGATTCGGTGTCGGAAGCAATTGAAGGAGTTGTCATGGTCAATCACACTCGGCTGTTGCTGCCACAAGTCAGCCATCCGTTTCACATTAAATTATCTTTCAGTCCTGCCAGAATTTCCGAGCAACACATTCTCAGATCGACCGGGGAAACCATCCAATTGGACAATGAGAAACCGGCGAAACGGCCGAATGAGGCAGTCGATAAAATCTCCGGTGAATCCGATTGTAAGAGTGCCAGGTCAAATTGAGAAATTAAAATTACTTTTGTACAAAGTCAAATAGATTTTTATTTTTGTCTTAATTTTTTATTTTCAATTTAAATTGATGCGATTTGGAAATGTGCAATATTGATTTTGTGTTAATCAGAAATTAAACTGAAGTCCTACTTGTTTTTCGGAAAAGACGTAACCAAGAGATTTTAGTCACTAACAAACTCAAGTCCACTTTTCCATCCTAGTAAGATTTAAATTAAAAGAAAATGGTTAACACTATCTCGATGTGCTTTAAAGGATCAACGATTTTATCACAAGTCCTTGTGCTTCATTAGCATTAAAAGATACAAAAATATATAACAGTGTTTCTCAGCCTTTTCTTTGTTACGCCCCGTAAAAATACTTTTAAATCTTCATGCTTACCTATAATTATTTAGAGAAATATAATGTTTTTGATAATTAAATAAAAAGTATACTATGTACAATAAGCAATTTGTTACATATGTTGGGGTTATAATAAAACGAATAAAAAATAATGAAAGTCAATTAAAATTTTGAAAAAAGTAAAAATCAATATTTTTCGGGGGGGGGGAAGTGGTAACCGGTGGCAAATTTGATTTTGAAGACTAATAAAATACTGTTAGATTGATATGAGGTATATTGAAGGGTCGGGCGCCCATAAACAAACTAATTAAATTATTTGCAGACGAACCTATTAATCCAGTGCCACCGAGCTAAACGTCAGCGAATGGGTTTCCCAGGATTATTAAAATGGGAAATAATCTGTGCGACTAGTAAAAATTGTTTTCTAAATTAATGACAACCCAAAATTATAAAAGGAACTGACAACAATATAAGTTCCCAGTTGATTGAAGAGAAAATTTTAATTAATTTGAAAACGAAGTTAAGGTAATAAACAGATAAAGAAGTTAATCAGATTGAAGTGACTTATTAAGTGATATCCTTAGGGTGTCTACTAAAAATCAAATAATTGTATCTTGTGGTGAATATTTGTGAATAAAGATTTCTTTGTTGGGGTTTTGTCTTATTGATTACTGAACACGAAAAGTTGGATCGAGAGATTTATCCATCGACGCATATTTAATGAGCCCTACGTGATATGAATAGTCTGTGGGAAGTATCTAAAGAGCAACCAAAGCTTTGTGAAAACTATAGTATTGGTGGGTTTCTGGGTTTTGATATTTTGAAACTATATGGTTGTTACCCAGGTGCCCCATACAAATATTCTTTCACTTGCCACTCGGCACCCGTTGCTAAGCAACGTTGGAACTGTGTTCGAGTAGGTAGATCGTCCGCAAAAAGTGAGCGCTATTGCTAATGCTATAATTGACCGAACGATCCGTGGGTCCAACGAGCTGCCGATAGAAGGCCTGTGCTCGATTTCGATTCTTAGGTCCCATTATTCTCCTATCTCTTTCAAAGGTTAACCTATACTCTCATATCATCTATCTTTATGTCCATTCGCTTGGTCCTTCTTATTATTGTCCATGTTGATGATTTTTTATGGTCTGTAAACCCTTGGTTATGTTAAGTAAACACAGTACATCTCTTACCCTTATCCCTATTATAACTACAATGTTCCCTATTATTATTACTAGCATCATCATTGTTACTATTATATATATTACCTTTCTTAATTGTTACTACTATTACCTTTATTATTATTTTTATTACTATAACTACCATTATAATTATTGTTATTACTACTATGATTATTACTACTATTATTATTATTATAATTATTATCATCATTACTACAAATACCATGATTATTATTATTATTATCATTATTATTATTATTATTATTATTATTATTATTATTATTATTATTATTATTATTATTATTATTATTATTATTATTATTATTATTATTACTATCACTATTATTATAATTACCATTACCCTTATCATTATCGTTATTATTATTAAGATTTTGTAGGGATCCGTCCTTATTCCTCAGCGTTAAATTTTTTTTATTGATATACAACATTAGCCGTAATCCATCTGTAATTTTCGGTTTTTGATAAAGTATTTTTGTAAATTCGAAAATTTTAGTAGCGTTCCGCCCTTATTTTACGGTTCATCCCTATTCTACAGTTTTCGACAAAGTATTTTTATTGACTCGGAAAATTTGAACAGCGTTCCGCCCTTATTTTACGCGTTCCACTTTTACTTTACTATTTTCAATAAGTATTTTCATCAATTCGGAAAATTTGGGCAGCGATCCGCCCTTATTTTACAGTTTAATTTTTACTTTACTATTTTTGTTAAGTATTTGAATTAATTCGGAAAATCTGAGCAGTGTCCCGCCCAAATTTTCCGCCTCAACTCAAATTAATTTATTTAATTCTTATTTAAAAACATTATTTTTCATGATTTTGGTCGTTCGGATTAATCTTTTTCCGATGGCTATTCATTTTAACTGTTGCAACGATTTCGCAATTTTCCCCACTACCCATTCCCTCTCTTTGTCCTTAAGATCTATGTATGTTCATTTCATAATTAATGAGTGCCCACTGGACTACTCGGTGTTAGATATTTTGAGCCGATTGTTGCTAAAAATTTATGTTAATTTTACAGGAAACGGATGATGAAGGAGCAGCCAAAAGACTACTCATTTACCCTCCAAGTTTCCCTATCTACGGATAATATTGACGTTTCAACTCCTGCGTTCCGCACGCCGGAGCCTTCACGGGCACGAACTATTGGCGATTTTACACGCACTTACACAGTTCGATAGTGTGTTTTATTTTTCTATCTTGCGTTATGTTTTGGCTGTGGGCCACCAAAAATAAAATAATAGAAAAAATAAATTACCACATGAATTAGGCAAAAGTCTCGACGCATAAACTGTATATTTGGCATTCATATAAATAAATTTTAAATCGGGCATCGATGTACATAAACCAAAATAACATAACTGTAGATTAACAATCTGAAAATATTGCTGCAAAACATAACTGTAGATTAATAACCTGAAAATATTGCTACAAAACATAACTGTAGATTAATAACCTGAAAATATTGCTGCACAATAGTTGAAAAGCACACAGTAAAACAAGATAAAAAGTGTGCAATTTAATTTTGGTTGAAATCAATACTGCAAAGTAGTAGTTGAAAATTTGTGAAAACACATCAGTATTTATACCTATAATTTGGCCTTAACATTGCGTGTTAGTTTTATTGCGATTAAACAAAATTCGACCTTGAAATTATTTTTGTTATCTAAATTAAATTTTTATTTATTTCTTAATTTAAATTGGTAATTTATTTTTAACATTTTTAAATAAATTTATTCAGCTAAAAATATTTTATTTTTATTCATTTAATTCTTTAATTTTTACTTTTATATACATGTTCGTTTTACGGTTAAAATTTCTTGTTATTATGTTATTTTTTTATGTAAATTTCGTGCGGTTCTTGATGCATTTTGTATTTATTTTATTTTACTTTTATGTTTTTGATTTTATATTTATTTATATTCTCTCAGATTTTAAAATGTTTAATTGGTGTTGTATATTGTATTTTAAGTTATCTTGGTGCTGGGTTTTCGTGCTGTATTACTGATGCATTTAAACAATTTTCAAGGCTATTTGTGTGCTGGCCCAACAGTATATTGAGAAAGAGAAATCGGAACTTTGAAAAGTGTTAATATCAGACACACTAAATTGGAAAATAAACGAGAACCGTACAATTTGCAAATCAAGCAACGAATAGAGATTACAATAAACAGCACCATTAGTTTCAACATCAGGACCAATTACATCAGCAGCGACCGTCAGAGATACAAATGATTAAGCCAGTTGTCAAAAGTTACCAGTAAACCAGTACCGAGGAGATCCTGTGGAATTCGCTGACTTCATGGGTGAATATTACATGTATGCAACGGTCTACTAATTGACTCAAGCTGCGATGGTACAGTGATTACCACTTTATCTCAAATGAGCAGTACGAGAGGCATGGCAGCAGTTGGGCAAAAGGAACATTGGAAATGACTGGTCAAAGTTAAAAGATGAACTCACAAATAAATTAATCGGTGGCGATATAAAGCGGATAATAAGACAAAAATTTTATAACAGAGTTCAAAGATCAGACGAATCGGTAAGTGAATTTGCTCGTTATTTAGCAAATTATTTCAGATAAAGCGTTTCAAGTCAAACAGGAACAACCAGATACTGTAAAACAAATCAGAGAGTTGCTACAAGACCAATTTCTAATGGGCGTTGACAAAGAGATTCGAAAAGCTCTATGCTATGTAGATTTCAATAATTTCGATGAATTAGTGAAAAAGGTAATGCAAATCGAATTAAATCTAAAGAGCACAGAAAAGAAAGCTCAATCTTTTGCGGTGATTTCTGAAGGACGAGACAGATAATTAAGGTCAGTGAAAAATGATCTGTTTCAAAGAACTACCAGTCCATCGCCGAAATTCAGAAATAAATTTGACTTCAATAGATCAACAACTAGTGTTCAGAGTTTCAACAATGAAAAGTCAATTCAATGCGATATTTGTAGAAAGATGGGACATTATGCTAATCAGTGTTGGTACAAAGATATTACCCAGAGAAGTCCAAATGGGTGAGGCCAAATTGAGTGAAAGGCGAGCTACAATACCGAACGAGGTACTGACAATCTGCAATGTTTCAATTGTGGAAGAAGAGGGCATATTTCTAGATAAACAGAAGTTTGAAAATGAGTTTTCTTACTGCTTTGGAGAATGTTGAAAACCATGATTTATCATCAAAACTGAACGTTCAAGAGGCTATCGGTGTTTACTCCAAAATTATTGAAACTGCAGCTAGAATTGTGATTATATTACCACATATGCAAGTCATTGTAGAAAGGTTATGTTCTGCACTGAAAATAATGGAGTCAGACCTCGTGTATCCCTTATAGGTCATTTGATTGAAGTAATAAGAAATATAGTTTAAATTTTATATTTAAATATATTATTAAAATCAAAATCACACAAAAATGGTAATGAAATTAAATTAAAGAAAACACGACTGATATAAATTGAAAACCAAGATCCCAACAAAATCTAAGTAGAACTTGAAATCCACTTATAAATACAAAATTCAGACAACAATTGTATTCACTGATATTAATCTATTCTTTCAGTCAACAGTTATCAAGAACTTGATAACGGAGATGACAGGCAGTCTTTCCAATATATGTGGCATTGCACTCATGACATAAATATTCATAACCAAGATCTGAATAACATTTAAGTAAGACTTCAATTCTATCAATAAACACGATAACTATCCTATAATGCAAAATACAATTCCAAAATAAACCTCGCTATTTAAATTAAACACAACTAATTCATTCATTGACAGTTTTTCATTCATTGAATTTCTACCTCTCTTCCTCATTGATAAAACAAAATCACACAAAATTGGCAATGAAATTAAATAAAAGAGAACACCAATCCAAAATTGATATATTCAGCTACAATATATTTCAACTGAATAACAGTTTTCGTCAGGGTGTCTTGAACTATTTAGAATAAACCATTATTATTTAAACAAATTTCAGCTTTTAAATTATCAAAGAAAGAATTGATTAATTTCAGTGAATACAATTGTTGTCTGAATTTTGTGTTTATAAGTGGATTTCGAGTTCTACTTAGATTTTGTTCGGATCTTGGTTTTCAATTTATATGTCATGGGTGTAATACCACATACATTGGAATGACTGCCCGTCATTTCCGCTCTCAATTTTTCGATCACAGTCGACAGATAGAATTGATTGATATTAGTTAACCTGTGGTTCGTGGACCCCTTGGGGGTCCATGGATCATATTTTTGGGGTTCGCCGACTGCTCCTAATTTTTAAAATTTCTTTAAAAAAAATATTTTTTGTCAAAATTTGAAAATTTGAAACACTGAGTACCTTTGATTTTTATTTCACTTGAAATAAAGTGCGTTAGAATCAGTTCTACAAAGTTCTTGCAAATTCTTCAAGCGAAATATTTGTTCGTAAAGTATTATATTTGCTAGTATTTTTTTTCGAGTGCTTTTTTGTATCATAGTTTTTTCTAGTGTTTTTTTGTGTTGACAACGGTGTTTTCAAGTAAAGGTGAGTTCAGTCAAGTAATTCATTTGTGAACAATTTCAAATTGAATTCTTAATAATTTATTGATATTTAATTCTTGATATTTTTTGTAGCCCAAAATGTCCAAAAAAAGGAAGTACGATGAAAGTTAACCAAACTTGGATATGGTATTCCACAAAAACCTTTGGTTGAAGCATCTTTCAGAGTTGCATATCGTATTGCCAAAAGTAAGAAACCGCATACTATTGGAGAGACATTAATTAAGCCATGTGCGCTAGAAATTGTTGAATTAGTTTGTGGACTGGAACAGAGAAAAAAACTTGAGCCTATTCCATTATCCAATGATGTGATACAGTCAAGAATAGTTGAAATTTCTTGTAATATTTTGAAACAGATCATCAATGAATTGAAAGCATCGCCATTTCCCTTTAGTGTGCAACTGGATGAAACTACAGACATCTCGAATTGTAGTCAACTTCTGGTTTTTGTTCGTTTCGTGTCAGCTGATACTATCAAAGAAGAATTCTTATTTTGTGAGCCTCTTTTGCAAACTACAAAGGCCGTTGATGTTTTGGCGATTTTGAATGTTTTATTTTCCAAACACGATTTCGACTGGAAACAAAAACTTCATTCGCTTTGTGCCGATGGAGCACCTGCAATGCTTGGCAATAAATCTGGTTTTGCACATTTGGTAAAAAAAGAAGCTCCTAATGTTATTGTTACACATTGTTTTTTACATAGACATGCGCTGGCTACAAAAACTCTTCCAACCAGCTTAAAAGATGTATTGTCAATAGTTATTAAAACCGTGAATTTTATTAGAAGTAGAGCTCTTAATCATCGTCTTTTTAAAACATTGTGTCAAGAAATGAACGCAGAACATGAGGTACTTCTGTACCACACGGAAGTGCGCTGGCTGTCTCGAGGGCAGGTTTTGAAACGAATTTTCAAGTTGAAGACAGAAGTATCACTATTTTTGGAAGAAAAAGATAACTCGCTCTTCGAATATTTCAATAACAAAGATTTTATATGTAAATTGGCTTACCTGGTAGATATTTTTAACCACATGAACGATATAAATATTTCAATTCAGGGGCCTGATACAACAATTATGGATGCCACTGAAAAACTATAAGCATTTTTATCGAAAATGTCCGTTTGGAAAACTAGAATTCAAAATGGAATATATGCAAACTTTCAAATGTTGGACGAATCCATTTTTGAAAATAGATCTCGGCAAGATAGTTTGTTATTGAATAACTTGAAGGATGCAATCTGTGAGCACCTGGAAGTACTTCAAGTTTCATTTGAAAAATATTTCAATTTGGATGAAATAACTAAAAAAGATGAGTTGTGGATTCGTAATCCTTTTCTTTGTGATATTGACTGTATCGACGACATGGACCTTGCCAAAGACGAGTTAATTGATTTGAAAACAAAGTCCTTGTTAAAAATGGATTTCGATTCAAAAACTCTTGGAGAGTTTTGGTCTTCTTTAAGAGAAGCCTACCCATTGCTAGTAAAACGAGCTATGGCAGCCATTATACTATTTGCTACGGTATTTCTTTGCGAATCAGGATTTTCCACACTCGTAACAATAAAAACAAAACATCGAAATCGACTGAATGTCGAACATGATATGCGCCTTGCTTTGTCGAAAACCAGCCCTCAATTCAATCTCCTAATCAAGGAAAAGCAGCAACAGCATTCACATTGAAAATTTTATTTTCTTCAATTACAATTATTATTTTATATCCAGGAACATAAAGATATCTGTCAACAGTTATATTATTGAAATAAAAATATTTAAATAATAAAATAGAATATATTTTGTAATAATTGACGTTTAAACAAATTTTTTTCACAGAGGGGTCCGTGACATATTTAAAATTTTTAAAGGGGTCCATTGCACCAAAAAGGTTAAGAAACCCTGTTCTATATTATAAGAAAAGCAACAATAAAATTCGCTATAGTTTTTTATCTTTATGATCTTTGTAAAATTTTAATTTTTCTTTTATTCCACTCAGATTTTCTATCGCATTAAAATTAAATGATCAAAAGGTTTTGCGAGCATTGTGATTCTAGCATTTGACTTTTCTTTCTGGATAATAAATTGATCTACTTTCTTCCTTTACGTTCATTAACTTTATTTTGGTTCGATATATAGTGCTGGGGTATTACGAAAAAAGCACAGTAAAGCCAATAAAACACCAAAGTGATAAAAGTGCAACATTAATTAAAATATTTACAAAAATTCGAAAGTAGTATTGATCGGGGGAAATTTGTATGGTTGAACATTAAATTGAGAGACGAGTCCAGAAATAATAATAAAAATTTAGTGAAGGGTCCCTAGAAAATAATATAAGACAAAAAAACAAATTAATTTAAAAAAATTAATTACTAATGGGAAACCCGAGTCAATGGGAAGTCCGAGAGATAAGGAAAACCCGGCGTGTAAACGGAATAATATAAAAGGGTAAATTTGCCTAAACAATATTAAATGGGCGCCACTGATCTAAGGAGAGATAATTATTTCCTAATTGGTAATTTAGTAATGTAGCAAACGTTGTTGACAAATGTCGGCTAAGGTGGTCTGTGGGAAGTAATTATTTTTAATAATTTAGCAAATGTTGTTGACGATTGTCTGAAAACAGTCTGAGCAGGAGTATAAAAGGAAAAGGGAAAAACACGAAATGGCCAGTGGTCGAAGCAAACGAGTAGTGTAGTCAGGTCAGTTAAAGAATCTAAACACAAATAAAGTCAAAAGTTATCTATCAGAAAGGGTGATTATCCATTTTATAACCTACCTTAAGATAATCAAATTTATTCGGTGGTTGAAGGGTGCAAATAAATCGGTGAAATTGTGATTACAAAACATTGAAATAAAATTATTCTGTGTAAATAAAATTATTCTGTGTTGGGTTTGCTTATTTGATTCGAAAAGGGCACGAGGAGTCAGAGGGAACCGACTTTCAATAATAATAACCCAACATTTTGGTGAGCCCGACGTGATCTAAATTCGGCTGAGAATAGTGCTAAAAATAATTGAATTATTTAAAAAGAGAAAAACTGAAAAAAAGTGTCAAAGTAAAAATAAACTGAAAAGAGAATAAATTATTGAATTAAAAAAAAACTTTCAAATTATTGAAAAACCTTCGTGATTCATTACGACAGAATTTATAAAGAAAATTATTATAGAATAAATTCCAAAATTAAAACAAAAGGTAACATTAATAATTGTAATATTTTAAAATTCAGACGAGAAAAAGTTGTACAAAAAAGATTTTATAATTTGAGAAACCAGAAGCAATCTGAAATAATGGCGAGCAATGCCAATAATAATGATCAAACCCCGGTGTCTACTATGACAACCCATGTATCCAATGTCCAAAAAAATATGTCTGCTAGTATTAGTAATGATTATGCAAGTTGTCAGAAACTACCAGTTCAACAATATGGAGGAGATCCCATCGAATGTTTTGATTTTATGGCTGATTACTACATGTATGCCACTGCTTACGGATGGAGCCAATCGATTATGGTGCAACGGTTACCATTATATTTAAAAGGAGCAGCGAGAAAGGCTTGGCAACAAATTGATAAAAGACTCATTGCCAATGATTGGACCAAGTTGAAAGATGCCTTAGAAGCTAAATTAATTGGAGGCGATATCAAACGAATAATGCGCCAAAAATTTAACAATCGAGTGCAAAGACCAGATGAGTCGGTAAGTGAATTTTCTTATTATTTGACAACCCTTGCAGAGAAAGCTTTCGAGATTAAACCCGAACAAGTTGATGTGGCGAAACAAGTGAAGGAATTATTGCAAGACCAATTTTTGACAGGAGTTAGAAAGGAAGTTAAAAAAGCCCTATGTTATGTAGATTTCAACAATTTTGATGAGTTAATTAAAAAGGCTATGAAGATTGAATTGAATTTGAAAACTACTCAACCAAAAGCAGAATCTTTTACAACTATTGATGAATCTAGAGACAGATCAATATCGCCAATCAAAAATAATTTATTTCAAAAATCCACCAGTCCATCACCAAACTTCAGAGTGAAATTTGAGCCAAGGAACTGTACAAATAGTCCAAACGAGGAGAGAGAAAGACCAGTCCAGTGTAGTCATTGTCAGAAATTGGGACATAATATAAATCACATGCTCACAATATTGAAGTAGGAGATTTAGTGTATGTACATAAACCAGAACCAGCAAAGGGTCTATCACCAAAATTACAGAGACCATTTAAAGACCCACATATAGTATGTGATACCACTGAAACTAATCTAAAATTACGTTCACAAAATGTAAAAAAGGCAGGAACGATTATCGTTCATGCTAATCGATGTAAAAAGGTGCCAGCTGCAGAGGATACTAAGTATCAATTGAGGTCTAAGGACAAAAACATGAAAAGACACACCGCGCTCAAAAAAAGCAGCGAAAATTCCCGCACCATTGGGATATATCAACAAAGTTTTGTTCGTTGCAACACTTATGATAATCAATGTGTTAGGGTCGAATTCGACTCCATTCTTTCCAAAGTATGCCATTAAAAGGATCCCGTTAATGGAAAAAGTTGATATTTATGCCACATGTACCCAGATGGTATGGATCTATCGTTGTGCACCGACCGAAGAAATAGAAGAAATTAATTTACTGAATTATTTTGAACCACCAGTGAAGTTGAATTTTAATAAAAATACTTATGTAAATCGTCAACTAACAATAAATTATGAATAACCATGGTTAATAACACAAGTGCAACTCCAAGTAAATAGTACTAAAATAATAAATCTGATTCATATTGAAATAGGAACAAAAAATCTAAATAACTATGTTTCCATAGAACCAGTGCTGAATGTAATCAATATATATTGGGAACCTTGAAATTCCAAACAAGTGAAAATAATTTTTCAGAATTATACAATCGATACGTTGAATG
This sequence comes from Schmidtea mediterranea, assembly GCA_022537955.1. NCBI lineage: Eukaryota > Metazoa > Platyhelminthes > Tricladida > Dugesiidae > Schmidtea > Schmidtea mediterranea. The sequence goes on along the minus strand of CM039680.1, from coordinate 67,917,972 downwards.
TTAGAATGTCTTTTGTGCATTATTCGAATCTAAAACTGCATCATACCTATGATATCGCAATAGTCGAAAATCAATATTGTTGCAAAACGAAACAAATCGAGTTCATTTACAGCTAGTTAACCAAAAACTAAACATTTCACGGCAAGTCGGTATTAATGACAAAGTTGTGATCTATTATTGTGGGAAAATCCAAGCCACATTAACAAGTAACTTTACCTTTAAAATGTTAAATTTTCAGCAAATACGATCTAAATCAATTTCAAAAATTGTGATGATAAAAATCAAGTATTACAAACGAATATCAAATTTCAATCCATGGGAAATCATTTTTGTCGAAAAGAGATTCATTCGAGTTGTATATAATTCAACGGAACTCATAAAGAACACCAATTATTCTCATATCTCTAATGTAAATATTCGAAAACAAAAAACAATATTAGCTTCGTTCAATGACTATATGGCTAATGTGCAAATTCGTGAAAACAATACTACATCATCTTTATCTGATAACAGTGAAATCATGTGTAATTTTTCGATCAGTACAATCAGTGTGATATCATTTTCTATCATTTTTATTCTCGCATTGCTAGCATATCTTCGAAAACTAAAGCAACGACTTGAATGTCAATCCATGGTTTAAAGACCTTGGATTGTCTATAAGGAAATATTCGTGTAGTGAGATACATTTATTTTGCATGCAATTATGATAATGTAGTAGTGCAGTATAAGTATTAACTTTTTATTTGGGATAATGTAAAGATTTTCACCTTTCGATCATAGATGAGTTTGATTGGCTGCTGAGAGCAAAGAAGGGGAAGCAAAATCTGCGCAGGTAGAAAATTTGGAGCAAAGAAAATTTATCAAGGGATATATAAGGGATGAAAAAAAAGTAAATAAAATTAGTATAAAATTCAAATTAAAATAGGTAATTAATTTTTATTAATATTATTATTTATACCGCTACCAGTTAAGGCAGTATCCCTTGGGTACTCCACCTTGACTCTAGCGTCAACTTTTAAATTCAAAAATAATTAACTAGCTATATTTTAGTAATGGAACAAATTCAATGGGCGAGGACAATTTATGATAGCTACCTTAAACTACACCGAAACAATGTTGGACGGAACCCATACATCATCCAGGAAAACTCATAGATCCCAAATTACGTGAGAATGGATGACACTAAAATGAAGATACAAATATTCAGATTGAATAGAAAATCCGGAGTAAATCTAGCTGAGGAAACAAAAACAACAAAAAAGGAAGAGCTCATGCTTCACATTATCAAGGGAAATATAGAAATGATCGACGACAATCAGAAGATATGGTGGGAAATACATCAAGGTTCGTCATGGAAAATACAGAAAAAAGCAATGACCAAAAGGTTGAGAGCCACAAATGAAAATGCACTGATTGTGTTCGAAACCAGAATTAAAAACGAAGCTCAAGAAGTACCACAGAAGATATCGACACTACCTGTGAATGAAAAATTGTTAACAATCACTGAACTTGCCACCGTTGCTTGGCATTCGAGAAAACACCGACTCAACATCAATGGCCGGAATTACGGAAGAAATTGATCTCACAGAAGCAGAGGATATGGAAATCGATGGTGAAATTCAAACTGTTCAATTGAAATGGGCAACAAAAGAGAGATTTGAAATAATGGAGGAGAGTCTGGGTCTAATAATCAATGAACCGATTCATCGAATCCAACCAATATTCGAGCATTGGCCAATTATTTCACAAAGAAACAGAAAAAGGAAAGCTTCATTGGATTCATTGGAGGTTGACAGTGGAAGAACTATCACAATAAATCAACTCACGTATCGAAAGAATAAAACTGTTATTCATTATAAATGTGGATCTAAAACTTTAAAACTTGAAATGAAATAAAAATTAATGTTATTTATATCATTTATTTATAAAATATTAATTTAATAAATATCGTTCTCTTGATTTATGTCGTCCCATAAAAAAAAATAATAAAACAAATAAGTAATAAATAAATAAATAAATAAATAAATAAATAAATAAATAAATAAATAAATAAATAAATAAATAAATAAATAAATAAATAAATAAAGGCATTTTTGCGGACGATCCACCAACTCGAACACAGTTCCAACGTTGCTTAGCAACGGGTGCCGAGTGGTAAGCGAAAATATTTGTATGGGGTTGTCTGGGTAACAACCATATAGCTTCAAAATCTCAACACCCAGAAACCCACCAATAATCATGATATTGATTACAATACAGATACAGACATAACAAACATAACAAAAAACGGGTCTATCCAAAGTTTTAGGTATTGTATCTCAGCATGTAGGTGTTGCCAATTAATATTTTTCCATCAACCAATTTTTGAACTTCCTTCATAATTGCATACTGATCATATTGATTCTTACTTGCAACTTCCGTTATGCCGTGAATTTGTGAATTAAAATTCCACAATTTTCCTCTTGGAGTTAGATACACATCCTTTATTTTCTTGCCATAATAATTCATTATCGCAATAGATAGCGGTACCATCTGTTTGCTTTCCGATGTCCCATATTCTGCATCGATGAACAAGATCTTGTTTCTTATCCCCTCTTGATCCATTTCTTTTCTTAAAAATGACATTCTTTTCTTTAGCATCTGTTCAGTGATTGTTAACAATTTTTCATTCACAGGTAGTGTCGATATCATCTGCGGTACAACAAAAAAGATAATGATCAATAAAAATGAATTATCTATAGGTTATATTGAATATTAACAAATCATTATTATTTGTAGTCGAAACCGTTCTCTTTCATTTTTACAAATCTTTTATATTCATTATTATTCATAAAATGCATTGTTTGAATCATACTGTGGTTGATGATTTTCTTGCACGGTTAGCGCATGCCGGTAAAATATATCGATCGCAATAACTATGCCGGAGAATCCATCGTGCTAATGAATAAAACTAATTGGCTATCTTCTTGTAAGGATTCACGAAGATTCCGTACCAGAACGGTTTGGTTCGTTAGACGTGTTAGGTTCATCCAAAGAGGTCTACCAAAAACTGACAATAACCGCATCGGGAACAGAATTCTTATTATTTATTACTATAAAACAAAATCCATAAAAAATGTAATAATTTCCAAAACTCAAAATAATTCACAAAAAAATCATCCTTTGACTCGAAAAATAAATCTTGTCAATAAATCCACCAATTTTCTAAATCCATAACTCCCGATCTAAAATAAATGCTCACACAGACGTAACACAAAATTAAAAGACCAAGGCGCACGCAGACGCGATAAATAATAATAAAAAATTTAAGATTTAACAATTACTTTAGTCAATAGTCTTGTTTGGGTTGTAAAATTAAAGATTATTTTAAAGGAATTATAATTTCCGTGTAATTAATATTGAATGGCAAGGAATGCGAAACCGTAGAATATCGATAAATCACCTGATCCAAATTTGAAAAATGAGTCAGATACAGTTGAGATGATGGTGAATATCATGGTGAAAATGGATTTGCCAGAATATGTTCAGAAAGGGACGAAATGCAATAAAAGGTATAAAAACAGAAAATCGTTAATTAACTAATTAATAAATTAAGGAAAAGTAGAGCTAACTTGTAAACAAAAGGAAAACAAACAAATTTGATTTTGGAAAACATTACCATGACATTATGATTAATGGGGACCAGTGGAAAAAGATTATTATAAGTAAGTTGCATGGTGAGGCAATCATTTATATTTTTCTACGACGAAAAAATTAAAAACCCGCTAGACAAAAGCTGTCAAACCGAAGCAAATTGGCTGGATGACTATTAATCAAAGCCATTGTTTCTACTATATAAAGGCACTCAGACTTAGATGCAGTTGACATTTTGCCTCATGTAGGGACACGAAGAAACTGAGAGTAGGATTGAGGAATTAGGTTGATTACCTAGAGGTTGAGGATTTAAATTAGTTATTAGAAGAATATTTAAAGGAACTCAATAAGTCAAACACGAATGAATCGTGGATTAAATTGATCAAAGGTTATTATTATTATAAAGCATACAGGGTCGAATATCCACAGCGGGATCTACCAGATAGTCAGAGCTAGCAGTTTAATTGCGTTAATTGAAACTTTGTGATTGATAGATTGTGAATACAAAATATACGTTGGGTATTGTTTAATTTTTATAGAATACGTGGAGTCAGTAACACCGACTATTATTATTATTTAATTAAAAACCCAACCGTCAGTATACAATGTGTGGGGTTAAGGGTTTTGACTACCTCGACCCCAGATGTAAAATATGCTTCGTGCCCAATGGTTACCCGTTGCTACGCAACGTTGGTAATGTAACCATGGGTTTTGAGGCCGCCAAAGGTGAGCGCCACGGAGGAACTACTCTGGCCCGACCTCAAGCTGGGTTCAACACACCACCGTTAGAAGGCCTGTGTGTGCTTTATTTGCTCTGGTCCCATCTTTGTTAGTTTGGTCAACTTATTATAGATTCGCTAGTGAACTGCCGCCAGTTATTGTTAAGGTACTATTTGAGCGACTATCAGAATACAGAAAATGATCAAACGACACAACTATATATTTTTAAAGGACGACAACTACATGCTAGGTTATACTTGAGCAGCGCGGCGCTTGGCTCACTCCTTCCTCCCTGGTCGATGGCCGCTGGGCTTCGGCGCAGTCTTCGGACCTATTGTTGCATCTCTATACGCCAGTTGAGCAGGAGCGAAGACGAGGGGATACGTCACTGCCGCTCCTTCTTGGCAGGCTGATACGGCCACCTCCAGACCTCTTATTTGAGTTCTCAGGCTCTGGTTGACCTGCTTCTCTTCTGACCAGCCTTTTTGTGCTGCTGTTATCTTCTGGTAGAGCGCCTTCACCTTCTTCGGCTCTACTTAAGTGGCTTTGATTTGTTGCATCTCCTTTGTTAGCTGCACGATTTGTTCATAGAAACTCTTGTTAATTCTGCGTGCGTGCTCTAACTCCTGTTGCAGGACTCTCGGCGGTTCAATATCTATAAAACGGTGCGATTGTTCTTCGGTTGGTTTCTCAGTCCTTCTCGTGTGTCGGGGCAGGATCTTCTGGGGAACGACCACGTTGATGGCCGTAGATCGAATATTTAGCCTTTCGTCGTCGAGATTGTACGACGTATTGTACGGCGGGGCGTACCCATCCGTACTGGCGATCCGGCCCGCGGCAATGTCGTCATTCACATTGGTGAGGTAGCGTCTTGCACGATCCACTTGCTCATTGGTTTGTCGCTGATGTTCCTCAAGCCGCGCGAGGAGGAACTCAACTTGGCCACGGATCTCCCTGGCTGGATTTCGTCCCGGCTTCCGCTTTATCGCGACGAACGGGAGCTCGACGTCTGCTGCTTGTTGTATGCTATCGGCTCTGGACTCTCTGACTTGGGATACTGTGAATCCGGCATCCCACATTTCCTGACGGCAACGGTTTACCGCGTGCGCGGGGAAACGCACTGTGATCCGGGATTCATCAATCCACGAATCGTCTAGAAGAAAACTAGATTTAAAATTGTTATGCATTCTATGTACACTCTGAGGGGAAGAAATTATTTTCTATTCAATATATTTACGCCGAGAAGTTAAGACATTGTCCAAAAATCAAGATTATTTGTATTGTTTTCAAACGTATGATCATTTTATTGCATTAATTTATAATACGATAATTGTAATTTGATTCACTTTCTGGGCTCTCCAATTTAGGGTACCTAACTAGATTAACAAGGTATTTATGAATTAACTTTATTAAAACTAAACTAAAACTAGAGGTTGACTGGGTGGTAATGTTTAGTACATTTTTTTTCTGGCTAATAAATGTAATCCGATTTTGCATTAAATTCCCTTCATTGTTGTTTGAATTAAATAGTGGGTCAAATTTTATATCATAGGCAACAATTTTTGGTTACAAAAGTTGAGGTAGAATTCAACCCTTTCGTTGATTCCTTATTAATTAATCTTTATTGAAGTTGATGATCATAAGTAAAACTAATTATAATCAAAAAATCATATTTTCTTAATTCGGTTATAGTGTTACTTTCTAAGTATATTTCGTATGGATTGTTATTTATGAAGGTTGTTTAATTAGGTTAGAGTTTCGTTTTATAAAGAAAACAATGTTTAGAAAATTTCTTAACTCAATAAAAGGGGATCATTAAATTTAATACAAAAAAAAATTGGTTATCTTCAAGTCGTCTTATCTAATAATTACAAATAGAAATTGTGGAGTTTCCTCTAACTAGTAATTAACTATGATAACTTTGGAGTTGAAGCTCCTACAACTATCTAACGATTTTCGAGTACCCAGAATGCTAAACATTTGTCTTTTTTATCTCGCCATAACTAATACTGATATAATGCAGTCATATTTCAAAACTTTTGTATACATTATTGTGTCTAATAATAAAAAAAATAATTATAAATAAATAAAAATGAGTACTTATATGAATTTGATAAAGATAATTAAAATTATTTACAGTACCGGGTTAACGTACATTATGACTATCTATTGCTAACATATAATTAATTAAATAAACTCAAAACAAAATTTAAATTAAAATTTTTATTTGCTAAAGGAGATTCACAAAAATAAATCGGATTATTTCATCTCATTTCAGTTGTTAAATTTAGTTATTTCAGCATGCTTTAGTTATTAATTTAGCAAGAACCTGGATTCTGGAAAATACATCAAAATAATAAGACATTTCGTCGTTTGAAGTGGTTGGGATTCCGGGATTCCAATAATCATCCCCAAAAAAGGCTTTTGAGTCATTCTAATGTTCGGATCGTTTCTCTATGACTAACTGATTCACGCCATTAAAAATCCCTGCATAATTTTATGATTGTCGGCTATGGAAGTTGTGAATAGGTTCGGTATCGTCTATCTTCTCAAACTAGTTCCAATGTGCATAAGCTCTACGGGTCGGGGTCTTTGGTATAATAAAATAATCAAGGTGAATCACTGAACTTCCGACATCAAATTTTATATTCTCTAATTTGTCATGGTTATCGGCTTTCCTAACTTAGAAGGAATCGTTGGAATTGGTGCTGCGAGATTTTTATCTAGGACTCGTATAGGTTAATGACAAATTTATGGAAATAAAAATAAAAATTTTACCTAATGGTCGAGCTCTTGGATTTAGGACTATGTCATCGTCCGGAATCCTGGCCGTCGTGTCTTCATTTGTTTGGTTCGCTTGGCGATACATTTTTAATTCTCCAAAAATATTTTCTGTCAGTCCCGGCTTGTCGAAATTCCTTATATAGCTCGGGGTGTTAAACGAGAATGTGCGTGACTATCGGCACGCTAGGTGGATTAGGCCTACACAATGAATGCACATTGTAAAGTTCATGTCGACTAGTAATATTAAGGGAATCCTCTGTCTAGCGCGTGTGTGTACCATCTAGATTGTGTGTGCTTATCAAGTTCGGTTGTGCAGTGTCAGGCATGAGAGAGTATCCACATCGATCTATTCCGAGATAAAAGTCAGGACAGACGCATATAGTAGGCTTTCGATTTGCACTGGTTCTATCTTATTAATTCATTTTATGATTTCAGATTTGCTCGTACTTTAGCGACAAATTATTCTGGTTAAACCGTTATAATCGTAAGTATTATTCGAGGGCTGGATTCTGCCAATTTTTAACTTTTGATTATTTCAGGGCTTCAATTTCCAGTAGACAAATGTCGGTGAAAGAAAATACTTCTTGGTACTTCTCAAATTTTGGGTGGAATTATTTTTGGCGTCTATAGTATTTAGATCAACTAATTTTCTATTAGTGATGTTTTGACTTTAAGCTATTGAATTTTATTGATTTTTAAACGTTATGCTGAGAGTTCTTAGTTATTAATTTACTTTTTACCTTTTCCTTTCACCTCTCTATTTAATCTCAAACATTATATTGGAAGTTACAACAATTACCATATTTAATTTAAGAAATTTTATTGACTTTAAAGCATTTTATCCAAAGTTTACAATAACTATACGATTTTATTGACTTTAGACTTTATACAAGAAGTTTATAACAACGATTTCATTTTATTAGTTCCCCGTGACCTTCCCTTTGAATTGATATTAGGCGCATTGTGTTCATATTATAATTAATGAGTGCCCACTGGACTACTCATGTGAGAATTTTGAGCCATATGTGAATATAGTTTAGGTCGAGTTTACGGGAATTAGGAGACGACGAAACAGTCAAAAAACTATTTCCCCTTCTCCCTTTTCCCCTATACGGAATGATATTGACGTTCCAGCTCCTGCGTTCTCACGCCGGAGCCTTCACGGACACGAATCATTGGCGATATTCCACGCACTTACACGATTACGAATTGTGTGTTTGATTTTACTATCTTGCATTATGTTTCGGCTGTGGGCAGGAAAAATTTCGACAAAACAAAGTTACCCAATATTACATTCATCATAATAATAACACACCGCTCTCCCCACGCCGACACCCAAGCAGAGCTCAATCGAGGTTGCGAGGATGCAACGTGGAGAGAGTTTCGAACAATACTCTCACTCACATCGTAATTCTGTACTGGTTCCAAACAACTGATTAGACGATGATTCAAAACTACTTTCAAGTTTTTGAAAAACTGATTCTGGTTAAAAACCGATTAAAACTGTGTAAAAATGAATCGGTATATATACCTATTGTATGACCCTAACCTTGCGTGTTTTTTTTGATTTAGTAAAACAAAATTTGACCTTGTGATTTTCTGGTATATTCTAATCTTTAATTTTATTATTTTTAAATTTTATTTGACAATTTTTCTTTTGAATTTTTAATTGAAATATTTCTAATTCAAATTATCTGATTTTTATTTCATTTTCATGAAATTTAACATTTTTTGATAAATTGTCAAATTTCGGTCAAATTGTTGGGTTTTCGTGTTATGTTTATGTTTATTTCGTGCAGATCTTGTTGCACTTTGTTATTATTTTAATTTATTTTTGTGTTTATAATTTTGTATTTAATTGTTCTCTTTCTCGTATTTTGGTAGGGTTAATTGGTGTTTTAATAGGTTTGAGTTTAAATCTGCATGTTATGTTTGCATGTGTGTTACCGATTCATTTAAGCATTTTCAAGGCCGTTTGTGTTCTGGCCCAACAAATGATTGAAAAAATAAAATTTGATCTTGGCTTTTGAACCGGTTGTTTTTCAATAACGATTCTTAAATAATGCTTGACTTGATTTTCGATTTGAATTCATTGCTTCTTCTGTGATTCTGAACTTCAAGAGTTTCGCCTTTAAATATTGAAATTCATTAATGGATATTTCGACACTATTGATTTCTCAACAATGTTGTGCTTAAAGTGACTTAAATTATTCAAATCATCTTCAATATATATATATATATATATATATATATATATATATATACCCAGGGCCTGTACCATATTGTTGAATAAAAAATTATTTTCAAAAAATGAAAAAACAAAATTTAATAATGGAATTTAAAAAGTGCTATACGAGCCTTTAGAGATACAAATGAAGTTATCAATTCGAAATAATCTAAAGTCTTTGCAATATATAAATTAATCTTGAGTGTTGCCAGACCATTTACGCGATCCTGGACCATTGTTGATCATAGTTATATTCGATTTTATTACAGGTAATTTTTTTGTTTCCTTAAAATGTAGGGACTACATAAAAGTGCGAAGTAAATTTTTTTGATCCTTTTTTATAGTTTCTAATTGTGTTGCTAGCTATATTTTAGAGGCTCATGTCAAATGACCTCCCTAAACCCCTATTCCAAGGCCTATATATATAACAATGACATTATTTATCTTTTTTGGTTTGTTTCCTGGGCAATCTCTATTTGCCATTACCGAACTCAGTTATTTAGTTTTTGTAGGCTCTAATTTTTTTCGCAATATAAATTTCTGAAATTGGTATTAGCCAAATAAGTAACTAGAAAAAATATTTCAATTCCGATTTTAGGATGAAGTTAGCTGATGATGATGTTTGCATTTCTTCAAGCGATTGTGTACAGATAAATCCTCGTCACTAATTAGGCGACATTGCAAAATGTTATACGAAAAAAATTCAAAGCAGCTAACGAGCATAAGTACAAAGATTGTACGAGAAAAGTAGTTTCATATTGTGCCGGTTGTACTGGTTCATCTTTACCTAGAATGTTTCAATATGCACCGATAATATATATATTTTGTATGTTCTATATGGCATTTATTTCTTCAAATAATTGTAGCAACAATGGTATTATTGAAAAGTATCAATAATTACTATAACTATGTATTTTTACGATGTCATGTCGCCGATGCCCCCACAGCAGTCAAAGTGTTAATAATGTTAGTTATAGTATTTTGAATCTGGGGAAGCACCAAAACATGCTCCATTGCCAGGCTTAAATTTCAATTTTACCACTGCAATCAAGCTATTGAACACAATAAATAGGATTAACACGTTTAAAATTCGCGTTATGTATCATTGTAGACGACAATTTTCAGGATTACTATATCGAATTGTTCAGAAAGAAATGATTTCTTGAAGTGAAATGTCGAAAAAGTTACTAAATCTAGAAATACGAACCCCAAGCAAATTACAATGACATTTAAAATATAAAAGATTGCAATGCAGAATTCATGAAGGTGAATTAGTCAAGATATGAAGTTACAAATCATTTCGCACTTCAGGGTTCAGAACATCTGATATGATAGTAACATATTAAAAACGACGAAAATCAATACTTCTGGAATTCCATAAGAAAAAATTCCTTGGAATTTCTGTATAAAATAAATTACTTTATAAAATTTACAATAGTCAATAATTACTAATTAATCAATAACAGATTAAAATTGTTTCAAATAAACATTATTCCTAAATACCACCATCTGAATATGGTTTTATTCAATAAAAATAATTTCTGTTTTATTAACAGGTTTACGCCAAACAAAATCAAATTTTGATTGTTAAATAATATCCAAAATATTTAATAAAAACAGAACTCCAATTTGCAATTAAACGTTTAATATTATAATACATTAATTTTCACTGTTATTGATGCCTTAGTATGGAGTGATACGATTCAAATTCTTTTCATTGTGAATAGGACCTCCTGATATCAATTCTAATATACTTTATAAAAAATAGCGAAGAATTAAAATATGCGCATTTTATTTTGTGATATAATTCACAATGAATTTAATCATGATTTGACAAAATAAAATGCGTTTTTGTAATTTATTAGTTCTTACCTTGCCCGCCATTGGCTTCTTCAGGATTCAACCATTCGGTTGGAGCTGGAGGAGGGACAAATCGTGGACTAACTCGCAGAGCGTTTCCTCTTCTATTTCCACCTCGTTGGATACCTCTTATTGGTGTTGTGTACACACGTGGAGCCATATTATATTCTGTACTTACCTGAACTGCATTTTGATTATTAGGGTCCACAGTAGGATAACTGAACGGAAGGTTCTACAAATCAATAGTTATTTATTATAATAACTAATTCATCATACAAATGTTAAGCACTTTTGTACTTCAGCAATTGCGTGAGATAATTTATAGTAAGCCTCAGCTGGTGTTCCTAAACTATCTATCTGTAAATGTAATTTTTCAGTGTGATCGAAAACAGGCATATTCTTTTGCTTTGGATTTTCAATTCCACGAATTGTCATTTTGGTATTGGTTTGTTCTTGAATACTTTTCAAAGTACTTGCACCAGGTCCAAGTAATTTCCCAACAAAATTAGTCGTTGGATACTGATCCGCTGGTATATCAATTTTAGTTCTTACTTTAACTTTTTTATTTAAAATTAAATCTATAAAATCAGCTATTCCTCCTCTCAACCTGTGGATTTCTGATATTTATAAAATTAAAAATCTATATTAAATAGCATACCAGAAGCTCCAAGACTAGATAAAATAGGACAATTTAGGGTTCTAATAATTTCCAATTCATTCTGAATTGCAATTATTTGTTGATCATCAATAAATGGTTTTGAAATTTTTAATTCTGGAGCATCTGCCATTTTAAAATATTTAAATATTAAATAACGATTTGTAATTTAAAACAACGACAAAAGAAATTCTCAATTAGTAATTTTTAAAATTGGTAAAAATTAAAAGGCTGAAATAAAAATATAAGTTTAAAGAACGTGAAAATATATTTCTTAGGTCACTATTAGAATAAATAATGTTTGAAAAAACCAGTTCCTACAATTTGTTTTTAAAAAAATCTTTGATCAATTGAAAACTAAATGAGGTTAAATAAAATTCTAAATTACGTTAACTGAAACGTGGTTAAGTTGAAATTACCTTAATTAATTTAGAAGAAGCTAAGTTATAATTAACAATTTATAAAAATTTACAATGGGACAAGAAGAAATATTCATATAAAATATGTTGACAAAATAAGTATTTAAATATTAATAAACTTTGGGATCAATTATTTAACTTTCAATATAGTCTTGTGGTCACATAAGCATAATTTTGTGAAAATAAATATTTTTGTTCTTGTTTTGTAATTTTAAGATGCTGAAATACAAACATTAAAAAACATTATACATATTATGAGTTTTTAATAACTAAACTACGCATTGGTCCATAAGAATGAGGAACACCATAGAAGGTACTTGCTCATTTTATTTTACAGTCCCTCTTACAATAATATTAATTGAAACAGTACCATAAGAATAATGGGATGCAATGAATGAAACACAAAATAATAATTTAATAATTCTTTAATATAATTTAAAATTTTAATATTTTTGCCGCGGCATTCCAAATTTGCGAATCTGCCCTAAAATCCTGGCGTCTTTCAGCCTACTTTTTCTTGCTTTCTCAGCTTGACCTGGTCAATGCTTGGGTCGATTTCGTTTCGGTTGTAGTGAAAGCGACATTGGATCAAACTGATCGGGGGTGATTTTAATATTACTCTAATTGATCGAAGAATCCATGGGTCCAACGAGCTGCCGAGAGAAGGCCTGTGATCGATTTTGATTTTAAGGTCTCATTCTTTTCCTATCTCATTCAAATGTTAACTCCAACGGTTCTATCAGCTATTATCATTATATCTACTCTCATAATCCTTATTGGTGCTGTTGGTATTACCGATTTTACTATGATCCCCCTTCATGATTTTTATGTATCCTCACCCTTATCCTTATTGTTATTATTACTATCACTATCCCCGTTAATATATTCAGAGCCTTATTATTGTTGATTATTTCCATTTTTATTATTACTTCTATTATCTGAGTATTATTATAATTGTGATTAGTATAATTATTATTATTATGGTTTTTATTAATACTATTCCAGATATTTATTACCGTGATTATTATTGTTGATATTTATCATCCTTCCGTTTTTATGGTTATTATTAGTATTCTTATCAACATTCTTAACCATATTATCCTTATTACGACTATTCTATTACTACCATGGTTATTATCGCGAGTATTATTGTTGTAATCATTATCAATATCAATTATTATTGTTATTATATCATGTAATAGGTATTATTATTAATCGTCAAAAGTGATATTACTAATATTTACCAATGGTTATCATTATTATTATTATTACTATTATTATTAAAATTGTTATCATTATAATTACGATTTTTTTTCATTATTATTTAAACTATTATTATTTATTATCAAAATTAATGTTATTTTTTATTATTATTGTTATATTTATCGTTATTCTTATTATTATGATTATTATTACCACCACTAAAATTACTATTAATATTATTAAAATTACAGATAATTTAATAACAAAATAAGCTCTTGCTGCAGTGGCGGATTTAGCTATAGGCGTGGGGAGGGGGCCGGGTCGCCCCTCAACGCCCCTGTTGAATACTAATTGGCGCCCCAAAGATGATTTTTATGAATGTGTACAAGCATTAAGATTAATCCGATTACTGACACTGACAATTTAATATATCTTTGATTTGGAAGATCTAAATGGATGGAAATGTATTCTACTATCACTGCAACATACAGCTGCTCAGAGTCACCGTTTATAGATTATTATTATTATTATTGATAGTACATATTACTCTGCTATGTTGTTAAACATAGTTGATGCAGCACAGCAGTGCTGAGACTGCCACTAGCCAAACGGCCTGACCTTTCTCATATTACAGTTTTGTCTGTGTACAAAGTTCAACTGGATTTAAGCAACCCCAGCTGTTATGCTGCATCATATTAATAATATTACATAGCTCCAGTGAAGAGCGACAGTTTGAAGTTTTTAAGCTTGTATAGTGTTTGTACATAAATCTAATCATAATAATTATTGTCAATTTGGACTTTTTTGACAAACAAATCATTGCGTTACTATTGAAATATTAAAATAATATTCAATATTGAATTCAAATAAAATTTAAATTAGAGCCATGGCTGAGTCAGCTGGTGACACTAATAAAAGAAAATCAGTTACCAAATTAAGTGGATCATCTAGGCGTAAATTGGCAAAGGAAGCCAGTCTCAAGGCGGATGCTAGCAAATGTATTAAGTTAACATCATTTATAACTAAACAGTCTTAACTGCCAGTAGTTCAATCAGCTGAAGTTTCTGCTAAAATTGAGCATGTATTTGATGATCAACACCCATCTACTCATTCGAGTTCCTGTACTGAGCCTGCTGAGACAGAAACATCATCTGAAGTTCTTGTTGAAGATAAGCAAGTACTATCTGCAGTTGATGAACAACACCCAGCTATACATTCATGTGCAGAGAATACTGAGACGGTAACATTACCTGCTCAGGGCTTGAAACATAATCAGGGTGATTCAGAATTTGATACAGTGGAAAAACAACTTGCTTCAGATATTTTACAAGAACCACTTCTTCCTCAATCCGACTTCCCTACAGATCCAGGACTCAACATTAATACAAGCATAAGCTCGAAACTGATACGAAAATTGTTTGAAATCAAACCATGTCAACCTGGACTCAATGAACCATTTCAATTTCCGACAGATGAATTGGGGCGCAAGTTTCAAATTTCATGGTACACAAAATGTTTTGGAAAAGGTAGTATGAAGGAGGAAAGAAATTGGCTGGTCTATTCACCAACAAATCAAAAAATGTATTGCCAAGCTTGCTGGTTATTCGCTGATTGTAAAACTGAAAATTATAGAAGGAATGGTCCGACCCAAATTTTGGAGTTTAAAACTGGTAAAAAGGCATGGAAAAAATCGTTAAAAATGAAACTTCCAATCAACATCAAAGTGCAATATGCCAATATTTGCTTGCTAAATATCGCATTTCAAATGATAAAACTGTGATATCTGGTTTGATCAGTCAGGAGCGTTATCAAGTGGAAAAAAATAGAGAAGTTTTGAAACGAATGGTAGATGCAACGTTTTTTTTAGCAAAACAAGGTTTGCCATTTAGAGGACACAGAGAACATTCTGGCTCTGATAGGTGTAGTAATGCTGGAAATTTTCGTGAATTGCTATTTTTATTGGCTAAATATGATTC
Source organism: Schmidtea mediterranea (assembly GCA_022537955.1). Classification (NCBI taxonomy): domain Eukaryota; kingdom Metazoa; phylum Platyhelminthes; order Tricladida; family Dugesiidae; genus Schmidtea; species Schmidtea mediterranea. The sequence continues at coordinate 67,902,495 of CM039680.1, read as the reverse complement.
CACTTTGGACAATCATCTAAAGTTTGAAAAGAAAAATGAACTTTATTTATGTCATGATGTACAAAATGACATAATTCAATCACTTGCCTCTGAAATATCCGCAAATATTGATAAGGAAGTAATGTCTGCACAATTCTTTTCTCTAATTATTGATTCAGCAATTGATATATCCAGAGTTGATCAGATGTCAGTTTCTTTAAGATTTGTGTTATAATCAGGACAAGTTGTTGAACGATTTATAGGCTTCTACACGTTGGAAAACAGTAATGCTGCAGCATTTTCTATTATTATTTTTTTGTATAAATATATATTTCGAAGTCTTGTTACTTTGATTTTATCCTGGATGGTCGTGGAATCTTTTGGTGCCACTGACAAATCCCCCTAAAATCTTATTTATAATAAGTATTTCAATAGACGGTTCATGGGACGGACCGTGTGCCGGCTAGTGGGTGAAAACCCTTAGTTGAGCTCGTGGGTCATGTCTCGTGAACCCCTCGGCAGTCCGCAGTCGGGTCTGGCCTTGTGCACAGGACCGCTACGCAGGGCGCCGTTGTATACTCGAGGCGGCTGCTGAAAAGTGGCCGGAGCGAGTTGGAACAAAATTCGGGAAGTGCGACTTTAGTTAGACGGGAATAAAGTTTTGTAGGGAAAATTTAAAATATCGTCAGGAAATTAATTGGAAAATCAAGTAAGAAAGGATAGGATAGTATAGGAAGGTAAATTTGAAAATATTTTTCCAATAGTTGAATGATATAACCTGACAGAAGAGAATAGCGTTTATTGAAGTGATCGCAGAGGGTTATAATTACTTAAAATCATGGGAAACGTACAGGGAATTAAGGAATTGTTGATCAAATTTTTAATATAGGGAAAAATAAAGGTAAACTAGGACAAATGTAATCGATACCGGGATTAAACAAACGAAACAGGAAATCTACCAAAAAAATAAGGAAGGAACGCTGCCCAAATTTTTGAAGGATACATTTATAAATAATGGGTAAAGATGAGGAATAAGTATGGAAATTGTAGGAATAGACGAGTAAGGACCAGTATATAGAAAGAGAAAGACGTAAGACCTTCCATCGGCAGTCCAGAACCCGAAAGTGAAAATATCATGAGGAGTAGTTCTAGCAATGGAGCTCACCTGCTCATGAATTTTCAACCTCTATTTACAGTACCAACATGGCAATCACCATGGGTACATAGGAGGGATAGAATAATAATCTTGCTGGCGTTTAGGGAGTAGTCACACAAAAACCCTAGATAAAATAAATAAAAAACCAACCCCATTCTCCAACATGATTTTGGGGGCTCAGCCCGGATGAAACTAATGTCAATTGGAAAGTCAAAAATCAAGTGAAACTTAAAAATTACAGAGAGTTTTAGCAATGAACCCGCAGCCAATAGTCGAGTAAAAACTATGCCGATAGGATCGAAATAAGGATAACATGAACCTGGAAAGAAATTGCGAGATTGGCAAAATACCAAAAGTTAAATCATTAGAATAAATATGTCGGGACGACATTTTAAAAATCGATAGGGGACGAGCGAACAAAACGCTACAATAATAGTATGACAGGCAACTCTTAAAAAATTGAATAATAATGTTAATAAAAGTAACAAAGTGGTAAAAGTATCGATAATTAAAAATGGGAATAATAATAACAATAATAATAATAATAATAATAATAATAATAATAATAATAATAATAATAATAATAATAATAATAATAATTATAGTAATGATGATAATAATAGTGATAATAATCATAATGATAGAGATAGTAATAATGGTAATAATAACTGTATTAAAAATTATTTTTGAGAGTTTGTTGTATGATAAAATTATTACATTGTACGCAAATATTTATAAAGTAATAAAGCATGGATAGGTAAACTGAATGATTGATGAAAATTATGAATGATGAGGTAGAAGCATGGTATGATGAATGTATATAAAATAGGATGATTGAATGGTATGGAGCTTGATGAAGTAAAAATATGGAGTGAAAATGTGGAATGATGGGGTTTAAACAAAAATTAAAATAACCGACAAAAAAAATATATAAAAAGACAACCATAACAATACGAATTAAACCGACTTGAAAATAATAGTAATAAAAACGACAAATAGAGGAAAATAGTTATTAGCAGTAAACTGATGGCGGAATAGAAAGACTGCGAAAAATATCACAGAAAAATGAATTTCAACAACAATAAAAATAGAAATATCAAAATGAAATGAAAGAGAACGAATAGAGTCAATGATGATATGTGAAAAATAAGATGCAACGAATAACTTTAGAACCCGGAAGTTGAATAACGAAAAAATACAAAATGAATAAATATTGAAACAATGAATAATATCATCGATAGATAAATGGCGATAATAGAAAACAGAAAATCGAAAAATAAAAAGAGTAAAACCACTAATTATACCAAAAGAAAAAATACAGAGACAACAAATAACAGGCGAATGAGAAAATTAACGTCCTTTAAGACATACAATTGTAAACTACAATCCAAAAACAGTAATTAATCTCATTATGAAAGACTTATATATGAATGGAAAGGAATAAACCCTGAATGAAGGACAAATAAAAATTAAAGCGAATAAAATCAAACACAGTAAAGAGAAAGAATTGAAGAGCGCAAAACAGTTGAATGAATGCAGAGACAATGTCAATAAATTGAAAGTTACTCGGAACTAGCAAATGAAAGATCAAAGCCGTAGAAACAATTAAAAACATCATGGGTAAATTGTAACATAGGAATAACAGAAAATAGTCGAAAAATAAAATCTACACAACGAATAGTACCCGATACGCACAATAAGGATGATAATGGTCGGTATTCAAACTGATATGGTTAAAATATATAACGAACAGCATAAAAGTCAAAAGTAAATTACAATAGTGAATGTACGAAGTAAAATGATAAAATAAAATACAAAACAATAAAAGTGTCAATGAGGGAATATAAAGATAATAAAACAAAAACAATAAAATGAAGGGTAATGGCAGTGAATAGCGACAAAACATCGAAAGTCGAAGTGTTTAAACAATAAACACAAATAACATTGAACAATCAAGGAACGAGAACAGTGAATGACATAACAAATGAATATAGAAAATAAAGAATGGCAACACATTTATACAGTGAGATTGAATCAGAAGGAAATTGAATATCGACAAACAAAATAAAAAGAGAATGAATAAAAATCATTGAATAATATACAAAATAATAAATAGCGTGAAAGTTAATATGATAACAACTAATAGTGGCAAATGTAAAAAGAAAACTGATGCTTGAAAATAGCGAAAAGCACCAACATTGACTTTGAAAATACTCGGCAAAATTTGAATAACAGTAAAATAAATGAACATTCAGTGATAGTAGAGAACAACAACATTACAAAATAAAATAGATGTACATCAAGGAGGGAGCATTAAAATGAAACTAATAAGATAATGAATAACACCAAAATGGTAAGAATGTGTCGAAGTAGGTTGACCAATGCAGAGGCTAAAAAGCAATACCAGTAATAGACTAAAAATTAATAAATAAATAAATAAATAAATAAATTAATATCGAAAAGGGTGAAATAAGAATACTAACCATAATTTATAGCAAGTTTGAGAAATTGAACGGGGAATAACATATTTGAATGTTATAATAACGGATAATTAATAATATCAAAAAAATCATAAATTGAAATCGGAAAATATTGAAAAGAGGAGGTATGTAAAAAGACAATCAGTGAGAACGTAGACCAAATATCAAGGGTGCAGAGAAATAGTAAATAAAGCCGACCTAAATAAGCAATATCACGCGATAGAACAACAAGTCAAACAAATAATAAGCGCGGTTAAAGATGAGATTCATAAAGGAGTAGAATACACACACGAATTTTGTATTGGTCAAATAAAGTGAGAATATAAGTGGTTATGCTCCCCTGTGGTCACTTCAGTACTGTCGACAATGTGCTGAGACAATGAAAACTTGTGTACTTTGTAAAAATAACATTGACGAAAAGTAGTCGAGTATTATAATTAAATGAAGTTGAATAAATAAAAGTATAGCAGTTGACCCTTCCTGCGCCTATATCTCTATATATAAAATATGAATATGTATATGTAAAAATAGAAAAATGATGAATGGAGAAAGTTAAAAAATGAAAGTGTCCCGATCATCCAGAATAAAGTTTAAAAAGGGGTAAAATACTTTTGAGCTACCTTCGGGTAGTACGTCTGAAGCCAAATCGGGAGGGGATAACTTATCACCTAGAGGAGAAGTATAGGACGACCTTCCGGATAGGTTTGCCAAGTTGAAAAACTACTGTGATAAGGCTGATCACCTTACCGTCGCAGTGATGGATCAACAAAGCCGTTTTGTATTTTAAATCTGGGGGGTAGGTGAAGAACTCTTGAAGAGACAGAATGAGAAGCGCGCGTGTGAGAAATAAACAAAAGAATAAATAAAGAAAATGGTAAAGAATACCAACGAAGAAATAATAAACGAGCCCAAGTAAGGAATAAATAAAAATACGAAAACAAAAATGATCAAGAAGCAGGCAGAAAGATGTATTAACAAACCAAGGATTATTAATCAGTAGTGAGGAAACGAAACTTAATCGTAATAATGGCCAGGTTGCAACTCGGAGACAGGTATTAACGGAACCTGATCTCATATAAGGGACATATATTAACGGAACATGAACCCCATGAGATGTGTATTAACGGAACACAGTCTCAACTCGGAGACAGGTATTAACGGAACCTGATCTCATATAAGAGATGTGTATTAACGGGACATGATATCAAGGCGGAATCAAGGGGACAGGTATTAACGGAACCTGATCTTGAATTAAATGTAAGAGATACGTTATCACTGGAGCCTATCTCACATTGTCGGATATAAGGGACAGGTATTAAATGAACCTGATCTCATTTGTTGAGTATAAAAGACATGTACTAACGAGACATGATCTAAATCGGAAATTAAAGAGATGTGTAGAAATAGAACACCGTCTCAACTCGGATTAAAAGGGATGTGCATTAACGTAGCATAATCTCAACTGGAATTAGAAAAGACATGTGACAAAGAGACATGGTCCACGACTATAGTAGAAAATGTAAATTGTGAATGAGGAAAAAGAAATAACGAGAAACCAGTCAAGGAAACAAAATGAATCAATAAAATAAATGATGAGAAAATATCCGTGCACGGAGAAAGGAATATATGGTATAAAAGCGATAGCAGTTAACGACATTAAAAACAAAAGATTAAGAAAACGGAAAACAATGTAACCGATGATAACGATTGATGAGAAATAACGAAAATAGGGAAAATGGATTAAGAAAACTAAAGGATAAAACAAAAAGACGAAACTAAAAACCAGATGAGGTTAAAACAAAGTGAGATAGATAGAACGATGAAAGATAAATGAGAAGGGGAGAAAATAAAAATTATTTAAGGATAAATAAAAGGGGAATGCGAAACGCAAAATGAATGAAAATAAAAATACGAGGGGTAATAGAACTTGGGAAACGGCGTGGTCGAACGAATTGTTAAAAATAAATACTTATTACGACTATATAGATAATTGTTACTACTCACATAGATAATTAAAAATTGACGCAAAACGAAATCAAAGAGATAAAGAATACTGATGGGAATTATAATAAAAAATGTGACGAAGCCTGAGGAATATGAATTATCATAAGTACGAGTGATATAACCGAGATAATTGGGAGAAACAGACAATATGGAAATCCTGAGAAACGAGGATAAGTTAACATTGATAAAAAGACAAATGAGTAAAGAAAATCTAGATGAAATAAAGATGTTTAAACGCAATTATAAAATAAATACCGTTGGTTGGAATTAAAAGTTAATAACGCAAGGAAAACGAACAGTAAAATGCTATGTTATGTAATCATTGTAATGTACGATTCATAGATGTTTAATAAACAGTGCAGAGGTGATATTTTTCTATTCAGGTAAATCAACCAAACAAGACAACAATTCAGTAACGACAACAACCAAGCCAACAAACCAGTATCGATAACAAGCAAGTCAATAATCCAGTACCAACAACAACCAAGCCAATCAAGAAATAAAGCAGCAAGACGAGATCCGTAAACGACGATGAGTAACGAGAATTCTGAGAAATATTGTGATCACTACCAAAGACCAGGCCACAGATCTAGTAAATATCATACTCAAATAGAATGTTGGAATTGTGGAAAATCAGGACATACCGCAACAAGATGTAGAATACCCAAAATAAGTTTCCAATGTTGGCAAGAGAATCACCTCCCAGTTGCATATCGAACAAGAAGAAATCATGACCAAAATAACAACACCAAAACGCCAGAAAGCAAGTCAACCGAGATGCAGAATGAGATAAACATCCTTACAAGAATGTGTAGCTATTTGGCCGATAACCAACCACACATGGAAATCAATCAACAATCAGAAATAAATGTACTACGAGGTATATCAAGGAAACAACAGATAAAATGTGATCCAATAAAACATCAGCAAGACTGGAACACGTTGAAGATTACCGAATCATTAGAAGCAGAAAAACGGTATAGCGAGATAGGAACATTTCAAGCACGTATAGAAGAGGAACGTTTGAGAAGAAGGAAAGAGGAGTTATTGAAAGCTGACATAATAAAATTAACGACCAATGATAGCCAAGTAGAAAAGATTAACGAAATGTGGGCAAAACGAATAAATGGGGTACCAAGAATCAATATGATGCGAGCAATTACAAAAAAGGAACCAAGTGTACAAAGAATTCCACAAATAAGGATTGAAAGCGAGATAATCGAAAGAATAGAAAACGTGAATTTGAATAATGAAGATCACAATGAACCGACAACGGAAAGTGATGTAAATAGAAATATTGAAACAAGAAATCAATTCGGAAATACAATGTTTCAAAAGAACAGCAAATCACTAATAAACGAGGAAACTGAAAAGAAAGCGAACACCAATGAAGATTATACAAAACGAATGAACGAAACTACTGAAATCAGAAGAATAAACCAAACCAGGAAAGACAGAAGGAGTGAAGGAAAATTCAAACAAGGATATAAAACTTATGATAACGCTATCAGATACTGTAATAAATGCCGACAACAAGGTCACAATGAAAGCGAATGTTATAGAAAGAACAGAAGTCCGACTTATCAAAGAAATCGATACACGAAAAATCAACACTATCGCACAAAGTTATGTTATGAATGCAGTGAAGTAGGGCATTTAGCAAACAGCTGCCCAAATATGAAAGATAAATTGGGAAACCAACTCCAGTGAAATAATGGAGAACAGAGCAATCAAATGTATGTAAAGAGAAGAATGTATCAGTCAGACACAAGGAAGTATCAACCAACGGTAACAACAAGGCAACAATATACGAATAAAGAAGAGCAAAAGAACGGACCAAACAATCAACTGGAAATAAACTCATACGCAGTATTGAGAAGACAATATATCGAACAAATTAGGATAATAAGGGAATTGATTGTAAAAGTAACTAAACAGGATGAAAAAATTATAATGTGGAAGCAAGTAGCAGAAAACAAATCAAGAGAGAGCGAAACACTAATGACAACAGTACTCAGACTAAAAGAAGAGGTAATGTTAGCAGAATTAAAAATAAACGAAATGAAGGAGGAGCAAGATAAACATGAGATATTGATTAGATGTACAAGATTGGTAGAAATGAGGAAGACTAAAAGTAATATAGAGAATAAAATGGAGATAAACAGCGAAGTGTAGACGAAAAAGTCAAAAAGGATATGTATATAATTAAAAGTAGTATCGATGTATATGTAGAATTTGATGTATAAGTGGATAAAATAAAAGTAGCAAAACAAAAATAGGTGTATATTTAGACTTTAATGTAAATATTACTAAGTATCAATAAATATGTAGTTTAGAAAAAAAAAAATAAAAAAAAATGACGAAGCAGTTTTAACCAGAGATAGAATGTTAAAAACATATAAAAATTTGATAAGAAAAATCAATGTCGAGGACGACATTTTTGCGAAGACCGAGGAAGATACGCCTAACGATGAAGACAATGACAATCAACAATAAAACAACGACGAAAAGGAAACAACAAAAAGAAAGGAAATGGCAAGGAAAAGAAAGCTAACGGATGTAACAACAATAAAAACTATAGAAACAACAAAAACGAAAACAAAAAGACGAAATATGGAAAACGCACTGTATGCCTACCGTAAATAGAAATAAATTTGAAAAATATTATTACGACGGTACCAATGATAGCAACAACTTGGAGATTAACCTTAGCTCAACAGCGAGTAACAATCAATAAGAGAGAAAGAGAAAGTATACGAATAAATATAGCAAATGAATATAACAAATATCAACGGTCAGACAATAAATCAAATATGCATAGCAAGAATTGAACGAGATGAATAACCTATCGTAATATGGAAGCGACTATGTATGAGAGAAATGTCATCAAAAGCAAAGTATTACAAAATCATTTCTGCGAACTCAAAAAGGATCATCGAAATAAAACAAATAACCTAACTTCAAAAACAAAATATTACGTATGTGACAAACAGGATGATGATAAAAATGCAATAACAAGATAACCAATCGTAGAAAACAACGAAACAACTAAATATATATATATATATATATATATATATATATATATATATATATATGTATATGTGTGTATATATATGTGTGTGTGTATGTATGTGTTATATGGGTATATATGTGTGTATGTGTATGTATATGTATATATGTGTATATATATATCACGAACTTGAAAAAAAAAAAAATCCACAAAAAAAAGGGTAACAGACGAATCAACAAAAATGGAAACGATCAAACAAGAAAATGAACTGAGAAAACAAAAGCGGTGTAGTGAGGTGGTTCAGAAAGTCAGAACCTCACCTAAATTATAACGAATATAGACAAAGGGAATATGAGTGTATATAATGTATAAAATATATGTATAAAAGTATTATAAAGCGTTATTTATAGTATATAACCCCTCCAAAAATTTTGATAACGTTTAAAATTAGACGAGAAAGTGAATAATGAGTATAAAAATTAAGATAAATGAATCAAAACTATCAGGAAGGCCTAAACGTTCACGGAGATGTGGAAACGGCATAGAATTATGTTAACGAGTACAGTAAACCCAGCCCAATACAGTGAGCTGACAGCCAAATGATGCTGTAAAATACGAATAATTATTATATGTCGATCATTGAAGAGCAACAGAGAAGAATTATTAGAATGAGAAGATAAATTAGAACGCTGAAAACACAGAATCAGTGACAAAGAAACGAACGGCAAGGGCGAACGCAACCGGTAGAAGTAGATCAGCAAGAGGAATGGACTGATTGGCTACTGAATCAAGTAGAAGAAACACAAGAACCGGATTCGTCTAGTAGCGAAAAAAAAATGGCAGGAAATGTACTTGTGTAGAAAGATTAACTGTAGAAATGTAGAAAAAAATTCAAAATCAAAAATATGCAAAATTCGATATATAAAAATAAAAATAAATCAAAATTACGTAAAAGAATAAATGGATAAAAGTAGAAAATACAAAGAAAAATATGGTAGAAGATGAATTCAACAAAAGGCATGACGGAAATCAACGAAATTATCAAAATAACCAGGAAACAACCACAAATAAAACTAGAACCAAGATTTTGATGCGGATTATGTACGGAGTTACTAAAAGAGCCTTGACAAACGGAATGCGGATAGAGATTGTGCACCGAGTGCATAATAAACCGAACATCAAACCGTTCAAAGAGATGTCCTGACTATTAAGGTACTAAAATAGAATCCCTTAAAGAAACTCAAGAAGACCGAGCAACCACCAAAGAAATATTATCCATGAGAATAAAATGCCAAAACGAACCGTGCAAGTGAAAAGGGAGAATCAAAGACACAAATGACCATATGGACAAATGTAATTATAAAAGAAAACCATGTGAAAGATGTCAAAAACCAGTAACAAAAGGTGAAAAAAGTGTCTGTGAAGAAAGGAGAATAAAATGTGAACACCTAAACATGACCGAAATGTAGAAACAAATACAACAAAAACATGTGAATATAGAGGAGGAAAAGGTCGGTGACAAATGTGGGTAAAAGAAGAAGTAGAGCTAAAATAGCATTGGGAAAGATGCAGCCGAAAGAGAACAGAATGCCAAATGGTAAAAATGGGATGTAAAACTAAAACTTTGAAAGAAGAATGGTTACAATAGCCACCGAAGCTCCCAAAATGAGGAAGCATGATGTGGAATTATGTGAAAGACAATGTGTTGTTAGTAAAAGTATCGGTGAGAAGGACGGGAGCCGGGGGATATCAGATTGAGTACGCCGAGAATGCAAATTGATTATAAATACATATATGTATATATTGTAAAAGTATGACCCATAAATATTATAAAATCTGTACTGCGTAAAATTAAAACGATGAACACCGCAAAAGAAAAATAAACTGATTGTAGAAAATGAATACCGAACAAATGATAATTGATGTGCGAGTCGATATTCCGACGTTAATGGTGATAAAACTAATGAACAACGAGGGAAATAGAGCAATGTTGATTAAAAACGATGCTACCGAAAAAATAAATCGAATAAAAACCGAGATGGGAAGACATAAAGTGATGATGAAACAGTTGAGAGAACGAACCAAGGATATAAACAACCATCAAACAATTAAACTTCACGATAGAGCGAATTGGAAAATTATACGAGAAAGACATGGCGGAAATGAAGGAAACGATAGAAAGTAAAACGGAAAACGATGTCGGAGCAGCAAAAAAGGTACATTTTGCAACAAACGTCAACAGTACAAAAAAGCGGAAACGGAAAACTATAAATGGCAAGCCGAGTGGTGAGAAAAGAAAACCAAAGAAAAGAACGAACAAGTAAACCAGTTGAACAAAATAAAAGAGTTCAATAAAGCTCAAGAAATGAAATTAAAGTATAGTAAGGTAATATCAGAATTGCAAAACCAAAACAACGGGCAGTTAGAAAACGAAGTATATGAGTAAAGCAAAAGATTGATCAAAAAGATAGACGAATTAGGAACGATGAGAATCAAACACCTTGGACAAGTAGCGGAAGCTGCATACTACGAATACCGAGAGAAACAAGCAAATAAGAAGAGAGAGAAACTCGAAACCCAAGTGGAGCAAGTGAGAAACGTACAAATAAGAGTGAGAGAAGAACTAGTAAACACAAAAAGAGAGCTAATCGAACATCCAAAGTAATGGGACAAAGTGGAAGAGTCATAGAAAGGCTAAGGAAACAAGCAAGAACCTAGAAGAGAAAATACCAGGAAACTGTAAGACAGCTGAAGGAATTGCCGCAAAGGTGGACACCTCTGAATGATTGGAAAATGTGGGAACAACTCGAAGACCATAGGAAGATTATCAACAAGATACAAAACCATTTAAAGAAAGCTGAAGAGAGAGAAGAGGATTCAAAATGGATCTTAGCAATTCGAGAAAACGAGATAACAGTGGCGCAAAGAACATTTAGAACAAAATCAACTGAACAAAATCAACTGAACAAAATCAACTGCAAGCGGAAATAGAGCATTCGCGCCTAGAACATGTGGAACGATATGTGGTAGGATATAAGTACATGTGTGAGAAAAGAGACGTAGCACTACAAAGGCAAAATGCACAATGGGAAAATACGAAGGAGGCCCTTGAGACGAAAGTGAGAAACTTGGAAAGTGATGTCGAAAAGCTCAAGGCCCATGAAAATACTACTATGCTAGAAAAGGAAGTAGAGGATCTCATAGAAGAAGTAAACTATCTTATATGTTGGATGGAGAAATGGCTACCATACAAGAATCACGAGAAAAATGAAAACGAAAAAAAAATATATATATAATCAGAAAATATATAAAAACCAGAAAAATGTATAAAAACTCATAAAAAGATAAAATTCGTAAAAACCAGAAAATCAAAACGATAATAAAAATAACAAAAATCATGAATAGTCAGATTGAACCAACAACCATAGAAGTAGAGTCCGGCGAGACCACTTATAACGAGAGCATCAAACCTATAAAGGTTGAAGTGGAAAACGAGTACCCACTGCCAATAATATGTAAAACCGAGGAGGTAGTGGAAGGAGAAGGGAATGAGCAGGAAGAGATGATAAAAAATATAAAGATAGCAATGGAGCAACAAATACAGGAGATAGATTGTATAACCAATCAATGGTTCCAGTCACGAAACCTAATAAAAGCATTGAAAAGAGAATGCGAGGAATTAAAAAGGCAAAGGGAAGAAGTAGAAGAAGAAAATGAATGGTTAAAACAAAAAATCGAATTAAACAGAGGTTGGGAGGAAAGGGTAAACGAGCTAAAAACCGAGTTAGCCGAAAAATGGTCAAGATACGTGTTGGAAGACCACTCGAAAACCCAAGTCAAGAAAATGCGGAAGAAGTATCAAAAGGCAAAAAGATTAAACCGAGCATATAGAAAGCTCGAGGAATATGCAACAAAACAATACAAAAAAGTACAACAACACAAAACCCAAATACAAATACTAGAAACGACAAACGAGAATCAGAAAATTGCCCTAGAAGAAAAAGATAAAATGATTATCCTAATCCCGGAAATGAGAGGTAGATTAATGAAAGCCGAACTGATGCTGATGAGTAGCTCAATCCTGAGTAGTCATGACGAACTAAACTCAGATTAAAATAGTGCGAAAAACCAACAAGTGTACTCAAATGTAAATAAACAAAATGAGAAAATTTGTAAATAGAAAATGAACCCATACCCACCAGTCTATCTACTCTTAATCATCGTCTTCATCAACAAATCGAACCCAAATCTTCAGGAAAACCAAGAAGCTATCGAAATAACCCAAACTATCAAAGCAGAACTCACCCGAATGCGAAAATACTATCTTCAAAAATCTTCATGTCAAAATCTCGACCCCCATCTACGACAAAAGATCAACCAGCTTTCTCAACTCGAAAACATCCTTCTAAAAACAACAATATCTCCACCTCAACCAACTCCGGACAATGCAAAATCAAACAAATTGGAAATCATAATCCTCTGCTTGGGAGTCACCAAAATCGTCATTATCATCGTCACAACAACCTGTCAACTCACCCAAATCGCAAAATCATACCAAAACTCTCCAGCAAATAGAAATCGAAGAAGAAGAGATCGAATCAATCAAACAATCCGTTTCGTAAAACCCTCTAACTCAAGCTCTCAATATCAAAACAACTCTACAATAAACAATCCAATGCGAATGATCGAACCTCAACCCAAATCAATCAACCGGGACGACATCCCAGGTCCAAGTCACGGATATCGAACCTGACAGTAATTGAATAACTATCCCATAGTGTGTAATTGTAAATAAAAACTTACTAACCATATTGACTTATGTATAAAATCCCATCACCTTAAGTGATGTCTGCTTAATTCTTATAAATTGCCATTTTATCTTTTTATTTGGACATTAAATGTATAAAAGTAATAGTGTTAGTATGAGAAATTGCGGGGCGCAATTTAAACGGCCCCGGGAGTGGTTTGTTGGGCTTAGAGCCAAAATTAAAACAAAAATTACAAAACCAATTTAAACAAAAAAGTGAAAATTGTATAAGTTAGAACAAAATGATTAATGTAGTTTTGAAATTGTCAATATGGCTGCCGTAACATAAACACGCACCGCAAGAAGAGACCAAAAATAAAATAAAACATTAATTAAAACAAATTAAAAATATAACAAAAATTAAATAAAACAAATAATTAATTAAAATTCGGGAAAATGCCTACAGATACAAAAAGAAACATATGAAAAATAAAATAAACTGCCAAAACCTTGCAAAATAAGGTTTAGAAAAAACACAGGCAGAAGAGGCGACCAGAAAACAAAATATTGGGGTGTAAAAATAATATTTTAAGAAAATAATAATAAAAATAAAACCCAACAATAAAATATTAATATATCAAAAAATCAAGAAAAATATATAAAAAATTACAAAAATATTTCGAAATAAATAAAATAATTAAAAAGCCCTAAAAATGGCGAAAAATCGCCCATTGGTAGCACACAGGCACAAAAATACTATATATACGGCAGTCATTTTCATAATTTCTAACCAAATTTAACAGAATTCAAACAGAATTCAGACAGACTTACAGAATTCTGACAGAATTTTGACAGAATAACAGACTTACAGACATAATTTTCAGACATTTTTTCAGTCAGGTGACTACTAGAAAAATTTTTAGACATTTTTAGACTAGCAGTAAATCATTCTTAGACCAAATTTTGTATGCCAATTTATGCCAATTTTTCAAATCTGGTTGCATGACTGTGGATTGTAAGTACTATTATTTTTTTGTATAAATATATATTTCGAAGTCTTGTTACTTTGATTTTATCCTAGATGGTCGTGGAATCTTTTTGTGCCACTGACAAATCCCCCTAAAATCTTATTTATAATAAGTATTTCAATAGACGGTTCATGGGACGGACCGTGTGCCGGCTAGTGGGTGAAAACCCTTAGTTGAGCTCGTGGGTCATGTCTCGTGAACCCCTCGGCAGTCCGCAGTCGGGTCTGGCCTTGTGCACAGGACCGCTACGCAGGGCGCCGTTGTATACTCGAGGCGGCTGCTGAAAAGTGGCCGGAGCGAGTTGGAACAAAATTCGGGAAGGGCGACTTTAGTTAGACGGGAATAAAGTTTTGTAGGGAAAATTTAAAATATCGTCAGGAAATTAATTGGAAAATCAAGTAAGAAAGGATAGGATAGTATAGGAAGGTAAATTTGAAAATATTTTTCCAATAGTTGAATGATATAACCTGACAGAAGAGAATAGCGTTTATTGAAGTGATCGCAGAGGGTTATAATTACTTAAAATCATGGGAAACGTACAGGGAATTAAGGAATTGTTGATCAAATTTTTAATATAGGGAAAAATAAAGGTAAACTAGGACAAATGTAATCGATACCGGGATTAAACAAATGAAATAGGAAATTTACCTGAAAATAAGGGAGGAACGCTGCCCAAATTTTTGAAGGATACATTTATAAATAATGGGTAAAGATGAGGAATAAGTATGGAAATTGTAGGAATAGACGAGTAAGGACCAGGATATAGAAAGAGAAAGACGTAAGACCTTCCATCGGCCGTCCAGAACCAGAAAGTGAAAATATCATGAGGAGTAGTTCTAGCAATGGAGCTCACCTGCTCATGAATTTTCAACCTCTATTTACAGTACCAACATGGCAATCACCATGGGTACATAGGAGGGATAGAATAATAATCTTGCTGGCGTTTAGGGAGTAGTCACACAAAAACCCTAGATAAAATAAATAAAAAACCAACCCCATTCGCCAACAACAATGACAAACGAACGTCTGTCTGGATTAGCATTAATTTCAATAGAACGCGAACTGGCTGAGAACATAGACTTTGAATCGACTATAAATCGTTTTGCTTCAATGAAATCACGCAGGAAGCAATTTAAATAATAAATAAAGTGGTATGTTTCTTACATCAATAAATTTACTAGAATAAATTTACTGAATCTAATGCTTTATAATAATATTAGTATTCACTCAATACTCGGGAAAATGAGTAGTACCATCTTCATAATTTGTGGCACCCCCTGAAAATTTTCCTCGCCCCCCCCCACGCACCAAAATCTAAATCCGCCACTGTTTTGCTGCAAGGGCTTATTTTGTTATTCACTTATCTGTTATATTAAGTTATGCTGCTACCAAGGAATCATCGTTTTATACTTATATTATTACAATTATTACTATTGTTAAATTTTTTACTATTATTATTAAAGTTATTATTATTATTATTATAATTATTGTATTATTATTATTGTTATTATTATTATTATTATTATTATTATTATTATTATTATTATTATTATTATTTCCATTATTGTAACTATCGTCATTTATTTGTAGATGCTGATTTACCAGCAATATAGATATGACATGTATCGAGTCATTAGTCACATTTTCATCATTCACCTCAGAGCAGCACCATTCCGTCCAGTGTACTGTGTAGAAAACTATCACACAACAGAGCAGAAATGATCTGACCCGACACGAATTCTAGACAAGCATTCAGTGGCAGACAAACAAAATCAGCAACATCATGTGAAGTCTATATAATCTGTGTCGATTTCGGAAATCTCATTTTGAGTTACCATGAAAAAATCTATTCCAATATTAATTTTACTGGCTTTTATTGTAGTTTTATTCCATCTAATTAAATGGTAAGAACATTTAATAAATTGAATTTTATTAAAATTGATTAAAGTTTCTGATGTATAAATATTTAGAAAATGACTATCAATTTTCGAAAAATCAATAATCTCTCAGTTCCTGACAAATAAAAATATATTGAAATGGCGCGAATGATTAAGCGTCAATATGATGAGGATATGAAATAATTTAGAAGACATTAACTTGTTGAGGTTGCGGTGAAGTTAAATATTTTCTGTTGTTAATCTGACTCCAAGCGTGTCTTTAATTATCGAAATAACGAAATCCAGACAATAGAAACTTTATTGATCACACTTTATCCCCACTTTATATTGACACAAAGAATTATCTGTTACAATGACAATGGAGTGCTTATTACAAACCTTCAGGAGGAATATCACGTTTCAGTACCAATTGGGTTTAACGATCACTCGACCAATCTGGCGGGTTTCTGAAATCGATAAGTTTGATTTAGTTGCTTTGCTTTGACTCGAATTTATATTCAATAACGTTGATTTCTTTGATTTCACTTTCTTTTTTCACAATTTCTGCTTTCTTCTCTTCACAATTTCTGTATTATTTTCGTTTCGTTTATTTCTGCTTAGCGTTTTTGGTTTCTCGACTTCTAATTGATTCTGTTTCTTGACTTCAAACTATCTTTTCGATTCCAGTTGCGCTTCCTTTTTATACTCTATAACCAAATGTTACTTAGTGATATACACTTCGATTTCGATTTCAATATCTCTTCCAGCCAACTTCACGTAGCCATTTAATATTCTCCTAATATCTCTGACAGCTGTCGAGATAACCCATTTTCAAGACGCCATTTCTCGGCTTCTCCGGTAATTTATTTTTCTTTTCTAAACCAGACTATCGAGATATGTCACTTCAATTTCCATTTTGTTTTTGTTATTATTATTTTTTCTTATTCGCTTCGTACTTCCTAATTAAAATAACCTTGACATGTTTTATTATTTTATTGTTTGATTATTTTCTATTATTTGTTATTTCCCTTTTATTTTCTAATTTCTTCCATTTGTTTCTATTTCCCAGGATTGTGGAACAACACACCTTCCTTGTCACCCATTTTCCCCCAATCACTACATTAATTGTGCTTATTCATTTTTATTTTTTTTAGGTATACTCAACCAACTTATAAACAATATATAAAATCTCTAACTTCCAAATCAAGATCTATTAGTAATGACATCAAAATGATAAACTGAAAAAACAACCAGGGTATAAAAGTTAATAAACCAGTAGAAGAGAATAAACAAACTATCAATGGATCCGGAATTCCGATTTTTCTCCAAAGAATTCTCAGAACATAACCAATACAGATAAGAACATTTAAGAAATATTAAGAGCAAACTACATTATTAAGCAAGCATTTAGAGAACTTAAACAATGCCATTGAACAGTCGAACAAATCCATTCACCCATTCCAAGAAAATACCAATATTTTAGGAAACATCAATTCAGTAATAGATCATGGGTTAGTAAGTTGCAGTTCCAAATTAAAACAGCCTATCAATTCGAAGTAACTGAATATGCAAATAAATTAATCTAACATTCCGCTTTACACCAGTGCTCTTAAAGAAATTCCACAATATAATTCCGATGTAGATTTTATTGTGATTTTTATTATTTTTTCTGTTATACTAATGAGGATATATGTCATGTTCTTTAAAAATGTTTAGTAATATATTTTATTTGAATCTATTATGTTAATTTTCATGTTACATGTATATTGAAGTGCGTCTCACTATAAATCCACGCAATCACCTGAAAAATATTTCCTCAATTGGCGTTTGATAAACCAAAAATTGAAAATCCTAATAGCGAAAATAAAAAGATCTAAATACTAATTCAAATCATAAAAATGTTAAAAATCTAATCTATATTATTGCATGCATGCTCGACATATAATTCTAGGATTTTGATTCTTAAATATTGCAAAATATTTCCCTTTTTGTTAAGTATTTTAATTCTTTCCGAAAATTTATGCAGCGTTCCACCCATATTTTCCATCTCAACTTAAAATAATTTATTTTATCCCTAAATATTATTTAAATTACTCATTTTTTATGATTTTGGTCGTTCGGATAAATCTTTTTCCGATGGTTTTCCAATTTAACTGTTGCAACGATTTCACAATCTACTCGCTTTTCTGCCCTTTTCTTTGACCTTAGGATCTATTTGTGTTCATGTTGTATTTAATGAGTGCCCATTTGACTACTCGGTATTACTGATTTTGAGCCAATTGTCATTTGAAAGTTTTGTCGATTTTTTATCGAAATGGGGTGAAAGAAAGTTGAGCCAAAAGACCTACTTTTGAGCTACCTTCTTTCGCTATTTAGTAATCCAAATTTATGGGAATCCAAAAACTATAAAAGCAGCTGACAACAAAATAAGTTTCCAGTTGGTCGGAGTGTGAAAATAGCGAGTCGAAGGAAACGAGTGAATAGTAGGAAATCGATAAAGTTAATCAGATTGCAGTTGAATTTACATCAGGATACCCTTAGGGTGTATACGATAAATAAAATTATTGTATATTGTGGTGAATTAAGATTTGTTTGTTGGGGTTTTTGTCTTATTGATTATTGAACACGAGGAGTCGGATAGAGAGACCTATTCATCGACGAATATTTAATATCCCAACAATGTTTTCAATCTTATTCTGTAGTAATCAGTGACGTTCGTACTCAAAAAATGGATTCTGTGTGATTAAAGGAGAGAGACCCAAAGTAAAGTGACAGTAATAGAAAGACAACAGCCCACTGAACTCAGGATGTGTGCGGACCAGAGCACTTGATAACAAAGCTCACTTTTGGCGAACCCTTGCTAAGTACCAACTTTCCCGAGAAACGGGTATAATGACATTAAAGTTATTCTAGATCAGTGTTAGTAAGCCACAACCTATTAGACTTAAAATTATTCATTTCTTGACCCTTTAACTAATACATTTCTTATTCACATTCATTCTCCGGAATGACCCCATTGGGTTATTGATGATTCCAAATGCACCTCTGCATCTCGAAACGGAAGTTGGTTAAGCAAATTACTCGTAAAACCTATTATGAAAACCCAAACTTAGATTCAAATGCAGTCGTATGGGCTATGATGACATCATATATCCGAATCATAGCGATTACACAACCATTATATTATTACCTAAAAAGCATTATAACTTGATGGATAAATACTTTTGAACAATTAAACAGATTTTATTAATGAAAAGATTGCCCATTTCATGTGACCTGGCACAATACGTAAATGCGTGACAACCAGGTCGATAGGGTTACTATGGACCTCCTACAATATATTCGGAAAATTTAAAAGCTCCCTAAGTAAATATATACCAAATGAGGTATTACGCAATAAAAACTGCATATTACATAACTAAATACAAATATTTCATAACTCAAACAAAGTCATAATACAGCATCGATACCGGTTAAATAAAATAACATTAAAACAATGAAACTACCAAATAAATAGGTTTTATTAAAGCAAATTATTTGCATACAAATATAGAAAAGGAATGAAACTCTTCCTATACATTGCTGAAGCTCGACTAACATTAATTGGATTATAGAAACATAGAAAAATATCGACTTGCAAAGCATTTGATCTATGGATTCTGAAAATTTCAACATTTATCACACAATTGGAGAATCAATTAGCTGACGAAAATTACCTTTTCGAAATTTACCTTAGACAAATTTGGCAATTTTATTCCGGAATCAAAATATTCCTGATGAGTTTTACCGGTATTGCTGCTGTCGAGAAACATTTGGGGAATACTGTTACCGAAGTAGATTTTGGTATTATTAGCAATACTCAACAATCTGACCATTTCCAAATATTCACGAGTTAATTTTACCTTGGGAAAATCATGAGATCATCAGAGAATAATTATAATCGGCTAATATAAAATCACTCATTATCGGCCTGCATTATGCTACCTCACTATGCAACACATGACTTCACGACTTTGATATTCATTTTCGTAATTTTTTAAAGCAAAAACGAAATCGGGAAATTTATATCAAAAAATGAAAATAAGGAGAATCACAATGAAAGAACAAAAAAAACATGCAAAAATACGAGAATTTAACAAAACTAGAGACAGGGAATCATTATCTCAGAAAGTCGTGTTTATGAGTAATTAAATAAAATCGATTAATTTTCAGAAAATTAAATGGAAATCAAAAGGAATTAAATACAGTAAAATTGAAAACCGAGAATAGGTAACAAAAAGATTATAAGTCTGCATTGAGATTCATTTTCGTGATTTTAAGGAAATTGAAGATATTTTAAAATTAAATATTTATATATCGATCACTTAAATATAATATTAATTATTACGAATAGATAAATGTTATATTGATTATTTATTTATTTCCATATAAAAAACCAATTACGAATTATCTATTACCAAACGGATCCGAAAAGGGAGAAACTGAAAATAAACATATATTTGTGGAAGTACTTTCTCAGAAAATAAAATAAAAAAAAAGTTGTGTTCATGAGTAATAAATCGATTAATGTTAAGAAAATTAAATGAAAGTCAAAAGTCATAGGGAATTAAATGTAGTAAGACGCTAATATTTGTAAAGAATTTAAAACCCGTCACGTAAATATTTTCTATTTGTCCTATATTTTGTATTTATTATTTTGAGTATGAATTTTCTTGAGAAAGAATTTTACAATTCACAGCAAATAATATTCAATCAGTAACAAATTTATAGAGATTATTTAATTAATTCATAACTATTATATTATTATTGTTCCGTATATAGCAATGATGGGCAAATGCGGCTCCCATTAAAATTTTAGACTATTTCGTAAAGTCAAATCATCGTTCACAGTTGACTAATCAACATATTACAAAATTTCTGCGAACAGCTTTAACTACTTTTTACACCAAATTATAAAAGTTTGATCAAAGATTGTCCTTAGATTTAATTAATAAATATATTTTTATGATATAGATTTCTGTTATATTTGATTTTTATTACTATAATTTTGAAATAATTATTTTATTTTTCATAGTTATATTTGTTATATTGATATTGTTTTTTATGTTTTTATAATGTGACTTGTGAAAATATGCAATTATGTTAAATAAAATAATTTAATTTGCGTATAGTTCTCCGTAGCAGCGGTTTTCAAATAAATATTGTTTATTTATAAATTGTATAACTTAAAATTTATCATTTTTAACATATTAATTTCGAAGATTATAATAGTTGTTTTAAATTTTCTAAAACTTAGTCTTAACATGCCCATTTTTCTTTTATTAGTTATTCTATGTTTAACTTAAACTGTAACAATTATTGACTAAGTAGCTACTAACGAGTAATGTCCACTAACAGCTACCAACTGACTTACAATAACTACAATATTCAAGTCAGTAATAATCAAGAGTGGGTATTATAATTATAATTTATGTTGTTTTTGATTTGACTTTTGCTGGTGAAGATGCCGACATTAAAATTTGTTACTTTGTGGTACAATGAAAATAAAGGTTCAAAACCACGACTCAGACATCATATGTACCCACTCCTGGTATATAGCATTTGACACAGATTATGAGGCAGACTGATAACGAGGATAATTTCCGTGAATTATATTTCGTTTTTTTAGCATTCTCGTGTTTTTATTAAAAACGGGACATCATATATTAATTCGACTTTCAAAAATATTCGACTAGTGGTAAAAATCTTCAAGAAGTTATTTAGTATTTCGTTGTTTCATATAAATGCTCGAATTAGGAAAAATTGCTTTTCGTTTTGTTTTCCAACATGTATATTATACAATAAATATTGACTTACATATTTTTTATTTAACTGATTTCTTTTTTTATTTGTTTCCTATTTTCCAAGTTTTCTCTTCATTCTTCTTTATAAATGTCGACTACAGCATTATTTTTTATAGTCATTCGTTTACTAATTTTAATAATTGTTTTATTTTTTAGGAACATTTATAAATTATTTTTAAATCAATAATACACTAGTTTGTGCACTCACAAAAACCATATACAATTTTTTTTTTAATTTTGAAGTATTTTAATAAATTTAATTTATATATTGTTGAAATTTTTTGAAAGACAATTTTAAATTTAGAGAAAATATTTTCGAATTTTCCTAAAAAAAAAGATTTCATAATTGATATTTTAGTTTTTTTAATATAAAATTATGGTAAATGATTTGAAAATAGAATTATTACTTTATTAGCTTCTGCTTCTTGCTTAGCACGATAAAATTCTGCATCGGATTCTGCTTTAATTCTAGATGTACGAGCAGCATCTAAGAATTAATAAAAATTTATAGTACTAAAGCGCACCAAATTGAAGTTTGAAATTCGATAATTTCAATGCGCAATTACATGGCTTCACAGACGAATTTAGAAACGTCTCATTTAATTTTGAATAATAATAAATTTAAGAAAAATAAAATACCATATTCTTTCGGATATTAACTGCAGACTGGAAAAGAAGTTGAATTTTAAAATGCTATTTCACTAAAGCTAAGCTTTACACGACTACTCAATCTTTTCAGGACATCGAAAGACTTTTATTAAATTAGGAAATTTAGGCATACACTTTCAACAAAAATTCAAAGTTCACTTTTACAAATTTAGAATAAAAATTATATTGTTTCCATAAGGTGAAATTTTCTGGGAAAAAATCGGTCCTTATTACAATGTACTCTTTTACACATAGAATATTTCTGAATACGTTTTAAGGAATGCAAGTTAAAGAACCCTACACTAAGTCACTAAAATCCAATTTTAAACAACTTTGTCATGATACATTTATTGGCGTGTCATAAGGTTTTATAGTTGTGGTTTTGCCTATAATATACTTCTAAATCTGAGCAGTCATCTAGTGTCCAGTGAGAGAAAAATGATAGAGATCATAAGTACTCTAATAAAACTATATTATGCGCCTAGATAATACTTTCCATTAGAATTTATGTATTTTACTTTTAAATAATTTTCTACAGACATCTCAAATTTACAATTCCATAAAAATTTTTTCAAAATTAGACGAGACATTTTCAAATTGGCCTCTTTATCTATAATTGTTGGGGTATTACGAAAAAGCATGGTAAAATCAATAAAACACCAAAATGGTAAAAGTGCAACATTAATTAAAAAATTTACAAAAATTCGAAAGTAGTGTTGATCGGGGGAAATTGATATGGTTGAACGCCAAATTGAGAGACTAGTCCAGACATAATAATAAAAATTTAGTGAGGGGTCTCTAGAAAATTAGACAAAAAACAAATTAATTACTAATGGGAAACCCGAGAGATGAGGAAAACCCAGCGTGTAAACAAAACAATAGAAAATGGTAAATTGGCCTAAACAATATTAAATGGGCGCCACTGATCTAAGGAGAGGTAATTATTTCCTTATTTGTAATTTAGTAAGGTAGCAAACATTGTTGACAAATGTCGGCTAAGGTGGTCTGTGGGGAAGTAATTATTTTTAATAATTTTGTATGGCAGCAAATGTTGTTGAAAATTGTCTGAAAACAGTCTGAGCAGGAGTATAAAAGGAAAAGGGAAAAACACGATATGGCCAGTTGTCGAAGCAAACGAGTAGTCTAGTCAGGTCGTAAAAGAGTCTAAACCCAAGTAAAGTCAAACGTTATCTATCAGAAAAGACAATTATCCATTGAATAACCTACCTCAAAGTGATCAAATTTATTTGGTGGTTGAAGGGTGCAAATAAATCACAAATTGTAATTACAAAACATTGAAATAAATCGGATTGAGTTGTAACTGTAGTAAAGTGCAAATAAAATTATTCTGTGTTGGGTTTACTTATTTGATTTGAAAAGGACACGAGGAGTCAGAGGTAACCGACTTTCAATAATACTAACCCAACATAATTATATCCTGAAAAATCTCGAGTATAATTTAAATATTTTTTCCATTCGATTTTCGAGCAAGTTAATAATCTAGTCCGCAATATAGAATTTTATTACTAGTTTAAATTGGAATTTGAATTGAGAAGTCACTCTAAAGAAATGCTTTCATTAGACTAAAAGTAAAAATATTTGGGGAACAGAGAAAATTCTATGAACAACTGAATGATACATTGTTTAATTTACCTTAGACGCAATCTTGTACTTAAATTAAATGTGAATTTTAGATTGTGCAAAAATTGGATTGTAAATATTTGCGGAATAGAGGATTAATTTTTGATTTTGCCATAAAAAACAATATACCCACCTTCGATTCTACTAATGTTCAATTCACTCTCTTTTTCTGTGATTTTCATTTGCCAATGAATTCTTGAAACCTGTGCCAATTTTTCAGCTTCTAAAGTCCCATATTAAATACATTAAATAAAATCTAATCGATATTATTACAAATTGCTTTTCAAAATCCTTTGCGTATAAAAATTGACAGATATCAAGATACAATTTTGTTGAATGAATTAAATTCAAGTTTATGTAATTAAAATTCATACAATTATGTGAGAAATATTGAATTAATTGGTAATTATCAAAAATCGTATAAATAGGATGTTGAAAAATTTCAGAATATAAATTGAAGTGAAAATTTCGAAACAAACGATTCAGTATAACATTAGACGAAAGGACGAGTGTTGACGTGTTGTAAACATCAATTGACACGATAAAGAAGATAAAACTATTAATTTTAGTTTAAGTTTGAATATTTGGTTATTGTTATTCTTCCAATTTAGTTAAATTACTAACTAATCATTTATACTATAATACTTATAGTATAAATTTTGAAAAATATGAAGCTTTATCTACTAAGGATGGTGAAAAATGATGATGAAATACGTATTCCTTGCTATTAGTCAATTGAGTCGCAATCATGCTCTGCATTTAGGCGTTTGTGATACTTTATGTAACAATCAATTTGATATAGAAACTAATAATAACGTGTTATTAGTGGATGATAATGATTTAGAATCTGATAATGGAATTTTTAACTTAACAACGACATAATCCGTACAGATGAATTTGATTCATTGAAGCCTGTACTAAATTCATGAGAATATTATAGGAGTACGAAAGGTTATTAAATTTTAAAAAAAATCTGCAATTAGAAATAGAATTTTACAGGAAAGAATTAAATCCAATTTGAATAAAACTTCATATTAGAATCTCAAAACGCGATTGAATTCTTTGCAAAATATGATAGAAAAATTCTTGACAGCTAAAAATCATATAATAGAAGTTCTACAGGAGTTAAACTCCAATGATTTATTATTTAATATAAATTTCGTATTGCTTAATGAACCTAATATTGATTCAAAGCAAATGAAACTAACAGTTGTAAAGATGCAACTCTGATGGAATGATGGAATTGACTTTAAAAATTAATTCTTGCTCTATATTTGCGATTGTATAATGTTGAAAATATGCTGAACGTATTTATATACAAGAAAAAGATTTTTAGAAAAATTTTCTTTAATCTAACGTTGCTTTGAAAATAAATATTATAGTTTTGTGAATTATTTATTATGGAAGTTTTAAATCTCCGATCGAAACGAAAACTTTAATAATTATTATTATCAATTGCTGCATCAACTGTTATTTCAAGCCTTGGGGAAGTTTCCGAAAATCAAATGCTAACAATCTCAATTCCATAACGTACTCTAATAATTTGTCACCAAACAATTGATTGATAATGGAGGATAGATTTCCAACTTTTCTTCCTCTTGGTAGGTTTCCAGACAATTTGTAGCGTCCAATAATGTTTTTAACCGTTTGTCGTTTAATTTCAAGAATACGGTCTAATTCATAAAAGTCACGTCCATCTTTCATAGCTTCAATAACTCTTCTTTTATTGGAATTTGATATTCTGTATTCATTTTTATAATTTATTTTTTTATATAAACTTAAATATTTCGATGATTTTCTCTGTGTGAGATGTCGTTGAAGAATCAATAGATATTCTGCAGTAAATTTTATGAATTTACAAGACAAACTTACATATTTTGATTGTCTTCACTTTACGCAATTGTTGATGCCGTTGAAGCATAAGATGGTTTCGAAAAAATTCATTATTTTTTAAAAGAAATTATAAAAATGGGAACAATTTAAAGTCTAATTTAATAGTATTTTTATTATAGAAATTTTGTGCACTGAGATTATTACCTCCTATAGTATGAGATCCTTTATAATGTCCCAGGTCTTATCTATTATCATTTTTTGGCTATGAAACATACACATTAATTATTGGATAATTTTTTTAATTATTATTTAAGATGAATTATAATGTCTATGTAGGTGCAATTTAATGTCCATTGGTGTAGATAATACCTTACAATATAGGAGGACAGGAATATTTAAGGCAAAAAATATTTCGGCGTATAAGGCGACCGTCAAATAAGACGAGGTACAAAATTAGAGCAAATTTTTATGATTTATCATATATCGGGTTTTAGATATGCATAAAAGTAGTATAAATACAACTACCTGTACTGTAATACTTTCTTTTATATCGGTTGTATAAGACGACCCACAATTTTCAAGGGTGATTTTTTGACTTTAAGGGTCGTCTTATACGCCGAAATATACGGTACCTGCACACCATCTCGGTCCCTAGCAATTTGATATAAATTGTACTTAACATTTTGATGACTTTCTCTGCGTGAGATAGTTAATGTCATAGTGAGCGTCAGCAGATATTCTGCAACATATTTTATGAAAATAAATAAATTTTGCATTGTATTCTCTGTACTCAATAGTAGATCCCGCTGAAGCTTCAGATAAGTCTTCGAAAACATTCATTATTTTCTTTTAGAAATTTTAAAAGCTGGCCCAATTAATGTCTAATTTTTAGAATATTTACTAAATAAATTTTGTGAACCGAGATTGAGTGGAGGTATTTTTTCTTTTCTCGTGTAATTTTTTATTCCTCATATAGTATTAGGTCTAATCTAATGTTCCCTGGTGTATTGAGCTCAATGTTTTCTCGCAATATAGAATCATTTTGACGTCAGCTTTATAACCAATTTAGGTTTTTGAGCTTTTGTAACAAGTTTGGATTTTAATAAATTTTAGAAAACACAAATTAGCTTTAAAAATTTAATCAGTCTTAATTTCTTCATAAAACAATTATATACATTTTCACATATTCAAAATTTAAGCTAACACCTTATTTAAACAAATACAGCTATTCCTTCAAAACGACATCTTAAATCTCTAAATTTGTAAATTTGCATTCATAATTTCTGTTAGACGCAATTAAATTCAAATTTTCTTGCATGTCCAGCATTCAAATTGTTGGTTATTAACTGTTCGTTACTAGAAATTATTATTTCCTTTTATCAATCCTTCTTGAGCTACATCTCTGTAGCTTCTGTAGTTTTGAACGGTCAGTGAAACTTTCAAAGCATTATAATGGCCCATAATCTTGTTTACCTTCTCTAATTTCTTTACCATAAGTTTTATTTATTTTGATGTTTTCAAATCTTTCGTCTCGATTTCTTTTTTAACTTCTAAATCTCTTACACAATTCATGAGAAAGCATTTTTCTATTTCTTCTTAATCCCATTTGTGCGCTATTAATATATTTGTCACTTTTTTATTTTTTCTAAAAAAATGTCGGCTGAGTCTGATTCTTGTTCATTGTTCAAAGCTTCTTTTATAGTATAAAAGCAGCCGATGGGAAAACTATGGAAAAGAAACTTCGATATGAGTTCTCAAAACCATCATCATGAAATTTATACCCTACATTAAAAAGGTTTTGAAAACGCATATCGAAGTTTCTGTTCCATAGTTCCCCTTCGGCTGCTTCATAATCTTCCATTATTGATATATCTAGTAATGTAGCTGTTAAAA
The DNA here is from genome assembly GCA_022537955.1 of Schmidtea mediterranea. Lineage (NCBI taxonomy): Eukaryota > Metazoa > Platyhelminthes > Tricladida > Dugesiidae > Schmidtea > Schmidtea mediterranea. The sequence continues at coordinate 67,874,353 of CM039680.1, read as the reverse complement.
TTACTTGCTCTCCTAATTGTGGTTTGTGTTTTGCTGAAAAAACCATCGGTAATCCTTGATAAAATTTTCTAGATCATCTCCTTTATGAAATTTATCGGGAAGTAATTGGCTTATCAATAAATCTGTGATCACCATGTTAGACGCAATTAAATTCAAATCTTTTTCTAACATTTATTTAGTTATCACAGAATACAAATTCAAAATTTCTCTACAAATCTGAAAATTTAAACTGAGGCTTGATAATTATTAATATTGATATAGCTATCGATCACAAATATATAATTAATATAATTTAATATACAAATTTAACACAACTAGTTATTTCAACTAACTGATCGCAAATATAACATTTAAACTATATTATTTTTAAATAGGAGTTTTGGAACTCCTTACAATTTCGATAAAAATAAATCACTTCATTAAAAGAAAATTGTAATTGATAAATTGCATCAACACTCCATTTGAACAAATAATATATCATTCCATTAAAACAATTTTCTATTGGTATTCATAAATCACGTAATCACTTCATTTGAACAAATAATAAATCATTTCGTTTAATCAAAATGTTGATGTGATATTCATAAGTTACGTAATCACTCTATTTATACAAATAATATATCACTTTATTGTATAGTAATAGTTATATAATTGCATAGTAATAAATTTGGCGAAATAACTAACCTATAATTGCTCTTAATCGCTCAGTTTCCGCTTCCTTCTCTACCACCCGTTGGCGTTCACTAGCTATCAGTAGCTTCGTTTTCTCAGCTTCCATATTCTCATAATTTCGTCTAATTTGTTCGGGGATTTTAGGTTTTGTGACACGAACGGCTTGAATCAATAATCCAGGAGCCATTTCAGTCAAATCCTCTTGAAGAGCTTTTTTCAAATTCTCATCAATTTGGTCTGAATTTGAAAAGAATGCCTACAGTCGTCGTCTATCGGTGAAAAATGACAACTTACCGAATTTTTGAATGTAGACTTCTTGTAATGTATGAATACTACAAAATTGATTCAGCTCATGGTGAATTTTATTGTAAATTAATGTTTTATCATAGTCTGCTGTATAATTTTTTACAACATCGTAAACTAAAATAATGAGAATAAATATATCATTTGAAGTTAGCCAGTGAAATTATATTTAGAAATTATAAAGAAATCCTTTTTTCATACAAATTACTTTCAAAATTAATGACTGCAAACATTGTTTTAAATCGTTTATGTAATTAATATAAATAATAATAATATAATATTTTCTACAAAATTTGACAATGAATCAGATTTATTTAAGGTATTCACGAATTTTCGGCACAGCCTTTTTCAAGTGATAATAATACAATTTTTTCAATAATAATAATAATATATAAAATAATAATAGATAATTAAATAAGCGTGGCAATTATTATATTAAAAGAAATCCCCGTTCAAACACTCGTTTTATGATTTATTTCGACAGATTCACTCTCATCAACGGGTAAAAAAAACCCAACCAAAATTATATGGATTTAATTAATATTTAAAAAAAAATTATTATTTTCTAAATGTTTGAATATATTTTTAGTTTTTAAAATCTTTTACATCAATTTGAAAATTTAAATAAATAGATTTAATCGCTATGGATTCCATTTAATACTAACGATGGCATCAATATTTTTGGCTAGTTTAAAAAAGAAAATTACTTTGTTCTAATTTGAGAAACCCATAGTTTATAATTTTTTTGTATTTGAGAATCAGAGGCATGTTGAGCCGTTTAATTTTATGAACAATTCACATAGGAACATTGTATTCACATGTAAAACGGAGAAAGTCATCGATTGCGTTCCGGATAAAGTTTTTGTGAATTTAAGTATATGAGAAATATGGCGAAGGGATTGATTTATCGTTCATGGTCTTCTACTTTTCCAAAATTCGGTGAAGAGTGTTAATAAAGAATGGGTATTCGAAATCATTTTTATTACTGTTGATAAAAGAGACTGTTGACAAATTAATTAAAAATCCAAAAGATTTATGTTTGAGAATGTCTAATTGTAATTTGAATAGTAGGTGCAAATTGATTGTTGATGTAAATAATATTAGTTTATGTAAGAATGAAAAGCATAAATTTGTGTTAGTACTGCCGTTAGTACTCCACCAAAAACTTCAAGACCTAAACACTATTCCACTCTGATTTTCATTTCCTTTTTGTTATAAAATTGTTTTAATCTTTAAGTTAAAGTATCAGAGTTAACAACAAATTAGACTGGCGATTTCACTGATTTCTTATCTGATATATTAATTTACACTGCTACCAAGGAATCACCGTTTTATACCGATAATGATAATAATAATGATAATGTTAATTAAATGTAATTTTTAAAATTTTTACCGACAAATTACAGAGTAAAAGTTTAATTTATCAACTGAGACTAAAAAGTGAAAATAATAATTTTTTTTATACCATTCAGTGTGTTATTAATGCTGGCCATTTCATTTTAAGAAAATAAATAAAATATAGATTTATCCGGATGCTTATAACAATCGATTTTAAAAGCAAATTCATTTTGTCATTATATAGAGTTCAAAGTTAACGCATTTTAACTATGAAATTTTATTATTCATTATATAGTAGAACGCATAAAGTCGACTCATAGTAATTTCAGCAATTGTATTTGAAAATTCATTTACATGTAGTATATAAGTAGCAACCACTTGTTTAAGAATCTCAAAACACCACACCTAAGGACCTTGGGCTTTCACGCATGCTTCGTACACAATCATTGAATTTTAATATATTGCATACACAAAAAATATTATTATAAGATATTACCTCCTATGTAAGAGGATATACGGAGATAACTAAACGCATGTCATGACTTTGTAATTTTTATATTGTTGGTTCAGTTTAAATATCGTTCTTGTACACTGAAAATGATTTTGCTCTAAATTGTTATACAAAACACATTATACTACTCTTTCTTTCACCTAATATATAATATTTTTTTTATTATTTTCAATAGTGTTTGTTTTATTGAGAAAAACAGTGGTAGTCAATTGAGGACCTTGGAAAAATATTAAGAATATTTGGTAAGCTCAAATATTTTAAAATTTAACATTATTTTTTATGTGAAATAAATTTAAATTTAATTTTTTGATCTATAAACCTCGTCTTCACATCGTTTACTATATTTTATAATTATAAATTGATAATAAACATTTTTAGACGCCAAACATGGCATTAAAAAAGCTTTTCAGCTTGAAAGAAATAGAGGATAAAATAGAAAATGAAGAATTTTGGTCCGACTTGGACGATGGGTTTATAGATATAGTCGAAATGCCACCAGAAAATGTCGATAGACTTTCTGATTGTGAGGACATTGACAATGACATTTTGGAAGACACAACAATGAAAGATGTTTCCAGTCAAATTGAAATTCATATACCAAAACTTAAACCTAAAAACCTGCAATCGGATTGGAAGAAAATCGATGTAGATTTTCCTCAAGTTTCTTTCCAATCACATTATGTATATGATGCCTGTAAGTGAAGATATCCTGGAATTTATTGTAACCCAAAGTAATTTATATGACTCACAAAAAAATTGTCATGACTTCAATTTGACTTAAAACTGTCTCAAAAAGTTTATTGGTGTATTATTGCTATCAGGGTGAATGTCACAAGAAAGATAATATTGGTGTGAATATGAAGATATAAATATCCAGTGTGTAAGAAATTGTAAAACAAGAAACAGGTTTATGGAGATAAAACAATATTTACATTTCAATGATAATTCTCTGTTGTCATTCATGGAGAAAAGAGAAGAGATTTTTAAAATCCGTCCTCTATTGAATAAAATGAATGTGGATTTTAAAATTTTTTTAGAATTTTCTCTAGGTAACTTGCCATAGATGATCAAATGGTGCGTTACTATGGTCAACATTTTCTGAAATAATTCATAAAAGGGAAACCCATCAGGTTTGGATTCAAGCGGTGGACATTGTCACTGGATATTGTTTCCATATGGAGTGATATGAAGGTAGAAATGACGAGAAAAAAATTGATATTTTAGGAACCTTCGTTGTTTTATCTTTGGCCTCTCATTTACATTATCCTAAAGAGGATTCATTATATTTTGATAATTTTTTCACGGGTTTCAATTTGATTTCCAAATTGAATGAAACTGGTATAAAAGGTACAGGAACTGTAAGGATAAATAGAATGAATAACTGTCCTATAAAAATGATACTGTGTAGAAAAAAGAAAATCTAGGATCTCATGATTACCGATTTGATAAGAAAAACAACATTATGGCGATAACATGGAACGACAATAAATGCGTGAAAATGTTAACAAATAATGTAGGAATAGTGCCACTTGATAATGTGAGAAGATGGTCCAAATCGGAAAAGAAAGAAGTTTATGTGGATTGTTCACAGTATAATAAATTTATGGGAGGTGTGGACAAATTGGACTGGAATGTTCAAAAATATCGAATAAGATTCTGAAAGAAAAATGGTATTTCTCGTTATTTACAAACGTAATTGACGTTGCACATTACAATGTGTATATTCTGTACATTAATGTAAAATAAACCAATGCCATTATTAGATTTTAGAAGAAGAGTTGCTAGGTCAGGTTTACAACAGGATTCAATTTCCAATCCAAAGATGTCAGGAAGGCCTACTGTAATAAGATCTTCAGAATAACATTGGAAGTACGATTTGATCTAAGGGGGCATATTTTGGAAAGAACCGATGATGGAAAACAAGAAAATTGTGCAGACTAAGCGTACAGTGCGTAAGCAATGTAAAAAGTGCAACGTTGGTTTGCATATGGAATAGTAAATAATCATAAAATATTATGAATTAACATTCAATTTAAACAAATTATTTTTTATTAATTTAATTTTTTAATAAATAAATATTTTTAAAAATATATTTTAAATTAATTTTAAATTTTTTACTTTTTTTAAATTTTTAAACTATTAAAGTTTTAATAGTTATTGGGAACGAGTGATATGTGAAGCATTGCTGATAAGGTCATTGGATCCAAAGATTAATGTGCAGAGTGCTGTGACTACGAATGTTTTGAATGTTTTTAAATAGTTTATGTATGTTAAATCATGTTTGTTTTTTAATATTAGTAAAATAATTGAAAATTTTAAATTACATTAATTTTTAAAAATTAGAATATAAGTAAAAAATTAAATTAATAAAAAATAATTTGTTTAAATTGAATGTTAATTCATAATATTTTTAGTTGGTTTTGAGTACCTGAAGATGATAGCTGTGCTATCGAAATATATCGTACGAAAGGTTTTTTATTGGCGTTATCGTTTAATTAAATCGTTGCCAAATTTATTTAATTATTTATTTATAAATCATAAAATATAGTTTATTTTATCATTATTATTTTTTCATAATAATATAGTTTAATAAGTAATAATTATAATATATTTTCTGTAAAATTAATAAAACCAATAAGCTTTGATCATAATATTAATTTATTTAGTTACCTTTAAGACCCACAGTCGTCATTTGACTACCACCGGATATTAGCAAGTTTATCTCTACAGGTAGGTAAACAAAAATTTTTTTTGGTAATTTTTACTTCGTTTTAATGACCAATTTAATCTATTTTAGCAAAAATTTTTTTTAAAAAAATCTGGGTTTTAATTAATTACAGCATATTCCGGATATATCGATTTATTTGCCGTTGCAGATAGTGTTTTACTACAACCGGAAGTTACTGGATTTTATTTTACCAACTAAGTTAATTATTTTTTTATTAATTAATTATTATTATTTATAACAAGAACATTTCAATTAACTAATTATTTAAAATTATTTATTTTATTTATTACCTTTTATTAATTAATTATTTACTTGATTTATTACATTTTAATAATTAACTACTTTATTACTGTTTTATTTTTTCATTACCTTTTATCAATTAATTATTTTATTGTTATTTTAATTTATTAATTATTTTATTACGATTTTATTTATTAATCTATTTATCACCTTTTATTATCTTATTTTTGCATTTTATTTTAAATAATTTATTTTATTTTTTTATAACTATTATTTGATTTATTATCTTTTATTAACTAATTATTTTATTGATATTTTTTTTTAATAATTAACATTAGTTAAATAATTTATTTTATTTATTACCTTTTATTATTAATTATTTACTTGATTTATTATATTTTAATAATTAACTACTTTATTACTATTTTATTTTTTTATTACTATTATTTTATTTATTAATTTATTTATTACCTTTTATTAACTAATTATTTTATTGGTATTTTTTTTTAATAATTAACTTTAGTTAAATAATTTATTTTATTTATTACCTTTTATTATTAATTATTTACTTGATTTATTATATTTTAATAATTAACTACTTTATTACTATTTTTTATTACATTTTATTAATTAATTATTTTATCGTTATTTTAATTTATTACTATTATTATTTATAACAAGAACATTTGAATTGTATAAAAAATGTAAAAATAATAAAAAATACACCTTTAAGTTTAACAAAAAGCTGATAATAACACTGGAGTCGAAGGATTTGCAAAAATAATCAAATTATTCTAACTAAAACGAAATATAATATTGAAAATCGTATATAATTGAAGTATTCGTTAATCGAGTGGCATATCAATAGTAAAAATGGTAACTTCTATTTAATGATTAGTCACAAAATAAACTTAGACATGCGCAATCAATAGTTATTACGAAAATTGACCTGACAACAATAAATGGTGAATGATTTCATAAACAATTCCAAGTTGATGAAACCCATTCACGGATATATATCTGTCAGAACAATAGACCAATCAAAATTTTACCCACACTAAATTGTGCTCAAAGGCCAGATTAACCAACCAATATATTGAGTATAGTAATTTTAAACTTACAAGCACTATTTATTTGAAGTAACCCAATTTTAGATATCCGCAAGTGCAGCAAGACTGATCAATAGAATAAAGCTAATAATAGAATTACTTATTTAGGCAATCATAAATTGAGATGGAAAAAAATGTACAAAATTTAAAATTTTCTTCTCAATTAATTGTTTTTATTTAAAAAAAAGTTAATTGTTTTCCGTTAAATTACTTATCCAGTGTCTGACTAATTTGAATGCACTTTCTCTGGAAATCTTGAATTATTTAACCACTGGAATTTAAATTTAAGGTACGGATTTTATAATTTGAACTAAATATTACAATATTTTTGAGTTAAAAAGACTGTTTTGGCTCAAATACTTACTTAATACTATCATACGCATCATTCTATATTTAGCCGATGTAACGTAACACATACGATTACACGTGCCAAATCTTTTTTATGCTACATAGTCACCGTGGTAAGAATTATTTTAACTTATGGACTATTAAAAATTAAAATTATTTAATAAACCAAATCAAACATAATAATTTGTGAAGTTAACTACATTCATAAACACTCACCAACATCAGGTCGAAGTACATTCACAACTTCAATTCTATCAAAATATATAACTACACCACCACTTGTTCCACAAGGCACATTTTTAACTTCATCTGTTTGTAAAGTAGTCTATGAATTCATTATAAATCAATTTATATTTAAATGTAACTATACTTGTACTGTTCTATATGACGTTATAAAAGGAATCATTAATCGATAACCCGGTCCACTGACACCAGATAAAAGAGCACCACCTCTATAATATACTCCAACAAAACCTAAATTAAATAATATCCAAACTTCAATATACCCTTAAAAATTTACCTTCGTCAATCTTATGTAATGAAAAATTTAAACTTAACAAAACTGCACTAATACCAATTAAAAGACTAATTGTAGTAAAATCTTGTTGTTGCATTCCGAAATTTCTAAAATAAAATTCTTTGAAATTCTGAGAAAAATTAATTTTTAGTAATTAAATTAAATATGCAATTTAAAATTAATTATGTAATTAATTAGTAAAAATAAATAAAATATAAATACAAAGCATTCATTCTGAATGAAAATTATAAATTATTGTGAACTATTTAAACAACGTATCAAATAATATATAATTAAAAATTTTATTTATTGCAAAAAATGTAATTTGCCAATATAAAAAACTGAGAACACTTGAAAAAATATTAACAAATATTTTTATCAAGAGCTTATAATTCCTAGTTTTTTTTATAGAGGATTTATTTTTAGTTTTTTTATTGATGGGTGATTTAATGCATTTTTATTCATTGACCAAAAATCACATGTGGCTCTCTGGGACGTAGTCAGATCACCTCCTTCAGAGGATATGCTATAGAGTGCTACACAGTGAACTGAGCAACTATCTCACTACTGATGCCGAAAATTTGTGTTTCATAAAAAGCTACTTTTTGATTTCTTATAATGAAAATAAATAAAATTATTTAATATATTCTTAAGATAATCATTGTCGCTTTTACATAATTGGTGGGTTTCTGGGTGTTGAGATTTTGAAGCTATATGGTTGTTACCCAGACAACCCCATACAAATATTTTCGCTTAGCACTCGGCACCCGTTTCTGAGCAACGTTGGAACTGGTGGGCTACAGGGTTTCGTAATTTGTTTGAATTAGCCTGTGGTTGCCCCAGTAACGCCATACAAAAAGATTCTAACTGCCACTTGGCACCCGTTGCTAGGCAACGTTGGTAATGTGTTCAAGTGGTGGATTATCCGCAAAAATTGAGTATTATCACTAGTACTGTAATTGCTCGGACAATCCTCGGGTTCACGAGCTGTCGATAGAAGACCTGTGCTCGCTTTTAAATTATTTGGTCCCCTTGCATCTAAATTTCTATCGTCTATCTACCTGTTTTACCGACAGTGGTTTGGAAACAAAATGGGTGGTGCTTCTTATTTAAACCCTTCTACAATGTTACTTCAAAACCCTACGATGATATAAATACAATAAGATGTATACAGGAACTACAATATATATAAACGATGCTTTATTTATCTATTAAATACATGAATCATAAGATTTCAGACTCATTGGAAGATCGAGCGGCTCGGCGTTTAGCCCGCTCCTTGCGTCCAGGTCGCCGACTGGTTGTTGATGGGGTGAGTGGAGTAGTGGTCGTGGTAGTAGTTGACGTTGTAGATGGGGTAACATTTGCTTCGCGATAGGCCAATTGAGCAGGGGCGAAGACTAAAGGGTAGGTCACCGCTGCTCCCTCTTGACAGGCGGATAACGCTACCTCTAGCCCCCTGATTTGAGTCTTCAGTCCTTTGACCAATTGCTTTTCTTCTGCCCATCCTTTCTGGGCCGCGGCCAGTTTTTGGTATAACGGTTTGACTCTCTTGGGCTCTATCCACGTCGCTTTTGATTTGCTGAGTCTCCCGAACTATTTGGACGAGTTGGTCATGGAGTTTCTTATTGGCTTGTCTCGCATGGGTTAATTCGGTTTGTAGAAATTTCACGGGGTCCATTTCTAGAATAATAAGGGGTGAATTTTGTGATGATGGCCATAATAATAAGTATGATTAAACTTAAACATATTTATGAAATGAATCTACCATAACAAAAGAAGAAAAAAGGAATTTTTAAGTCTAGAATTCTAATAATATACTAAATAACAAAATGTTCTAATCATTAATTGTCATTGTTTCAGATGATTACTCGTCTGCGAGGAATCGCTTGATCCCTTCTTCGGGAGAGTAACCAGGGATCACAAACACTGGTCTCTTGGTATTTCGGATTGGTCTTGGTGAAGGTGGATAACTGCTTGCCAGACGTCCCTCCGCTAAGTCGTCTTTGACGTTGGCCAAGTATATCGTGGCCCGTTCTACAGCCGCTTCGACATGGCACTGGTGTTGCCGGAGACCTTCCAGGAGTTCTTGGGCCTGAGCCAGTATGTCTTGGGATGGATTCGGTTCATCAGACAGCTTTCGGAACTGTCGCATAAATTCTTCTGGTGAGATATCCTCCTGCCGGTCGTCTTCTGGCATGTCAGGGCATCGCTCTCGATACGCTCGGTTCCATGCCTGCCGCCATTGCTCTACGATATGAGCGGGAAGTTCGACTATAGCTCCAGATTGACCTGAATGGAAAAATGGGTGAGATTAATGTTATTACTCGGTATTTCTCTTGGTATTTTAGATGGGTGGGTTATCTTGTGGTTCTCGATCATGGAAAATCCTTCGTCGTTTAAAGAAAAACCTGAACCAACTAATTTTTCATGCGCTAAACCTCATGGAACTCGAAGATTGGGCGTGTATTACTAACAGATCTGGTAGGTATTTGGAAACAAGGAAAATTGGTACTCCCGAACTACTGGGTTACGCATTCTCATGCCGTGAGGGTCCGTTCGAGAAAATCTTTATGGATGTTATAATATAGCATGTTTAACAACAAAAACCGTAAATCATTTATGACTTTATCTTATTTAGATTACAAATGGTCTATTCATTACTAACATTTAAAATTTATAATATTCAATTAGATATATATTCAAATTTTAATATAAGATAAATAAACAAATAATTTTTAGGAAAGCCTTACAAAATATTCTTTGAATATTTATTAATTTTCTGAATAGAACAGTAATAAAGTGGTCTATCTTTTTATGAAACATCAACTGGGTAATTAAACATCTATATGTCCTTTGTCAAATTATAAAATGAAGTGATTTTTAACAATTATCATTTATCTATTAAAATAAAACAGTTACAAAAGTTACAAAATTCGTGCTAAATGTGTGGTCCATTGATCAATTAAAAAATACTTGGGTCGAATGGAAATGATAATAATGGAGTGATCTAACGTTTCGACTGAAGAATTTAAAAGAAAGTACTCGGAACGATTGCCAAGCCAGTATCTTTATTTCCACGAGATTTGATTTTAACCTAGTTTTCTGAAATAAATATTCAAGGAATTCGTTTCCCCAAAAATGAATCGTCGGACAATTTTCTTATGTAATCAGGACTGGAATTCTCGCGTAGTACTTGTTAATTAAACATTTGTGACACTGCAGACCAATTGGGATTGACGAAGGTGCATAACAACAAAGGGAAAATGATTGTTGCGCTTAACGATGGAAGGTCAGGATTTTGGATTTGTTTGGTGCGGAGATACTACGATGCATTAACAGGTATGGTTTATCTGGTCACTGCCTTCAATCTGGGGGGTTTGCTCACTAACTCGGGTTTTCACTTGGTGGAAAAGATGCTATGGTTTGGATTCTGGGTTGTCTCTGATGCTCGAACATGATCATAATTTTGTTATTAAAATTAATTAAAATTTACTTAAGGGGGCTTCTGCAACATTCGGAGATTGAAGTTCTAAATCTTCGTCCGAGATATTTGGTGAATGCATAATTTCGTCAAGTGAAAATGAAGTATATCCTGCCAGCGTTGATGAATATATGGGTGAATGTGTAATTGAATCAGACGAACAGGAAGTGAACGTCAATCGCAACTCGATCACGATGGGTGAATGTTTACCTCGACGGAAATGTCAGTGGATTTTGGTTGAAGTACGATTATTTATTTTGTAACTTGAAATTTTACGAATTATTGTTTAGGCGAGTTGAACTTTTGGATTTTGATTTAGCGAATTATCGGGTAAGTTCTATGAATTAGGTTTTTTGTTATGATGATTTTCGTATAATATGGTGATTTTAGGGAATCGAACCACGCTATTATGTCGCGGAGCTTCATGTCGTTGGATTTTCCTATCGATTGTCAGTGGTTTTGTTGGAAAGTTTCTCTCTGGTCATTCGGTAATTTATTGTATGTATTTAATTAATTAATTTTGGTGTAAATTTCATGGATTTTCCGTGTTCAAGAAAAAATCATCTTGTCGGATTCATTTACCTTATTCACTATCATACTACTGAAAATTTGTTCGACTTCTGATGGAATCTCATTGTTAATATCAAGTTACTCTGCTTACCTCCTGGATTTTATCTGCGTTATTTTATATTAAATTTGAGTAAGCGAATATTTTTAATTTACTGAAATAAAGTTTATATGGTTTTCCTTTCGTTTTTAATATTAAAGTAATCGCTTTACCATGTTTATGCTGTTTAATAAGGAGTTTTGGTGATTTGGAATAGCGTACGATGACTACCTTAGGGATAAAACCAATTATATGATCGTTCAATAGCTAGGATTAGGCCTATAAACCGCACTATAGTGGAATTTGTTTTTAAACATTTCGATTATTACATGGTAATCAACACAAACGCGCCTATGTTTTGACTCAGAACTCGATTAAATTCCCCATTTTATTAGAAGTTTGGGTTGATTAAAATTCTAATTCAAAGTTAGTAGAAATTTGGGTGGATTTATTCAAATTACACAAAAGTTAAATTAATTCATTAGTAATTAAATTCTTATAGCATTGATTTCATATTAATTTATTACCCGTAACCTTTCCCTTTAATAAGCCTTAAACGCACTTTATGTTCACATTATATTTAATGAGTGCCCACTGGACTACTCGGTGTGGTGATTTTGAGCCGTGTGTAAAAGAATTTAGGTCGATTTTACGGAAATGAGAAACGAGGAAGCAGCCAATAGACTCCTTCCTTATTCCTCATTTCTTCTATACGGGATAGTATTGACGTTCCAACCCTGCGTTCCGCACGCCGGGTCTTCACGGGCACAGATCATTGGCGATATTCCACGCACTTACACGAATCTGAATTATATGTTGATTTTATTAACTTGCGATAGGTGTCGGCTGTGGGCCGGAAAAATTTCGACAAATGTTTAATTAACTTTAAGAAAAACAAATTGTAAACATCATAAATATGTATTAATATATATTAAAAACAAAATACAGAATTACTTGATCCATTCAATCAAAAAATTTCATAAAAATACATCTCCCCCACGCTGACATCCAAGCAGAGCTCTACCGAGGTTGCGAGGAGGTGACGTGGAGAGAGAGTTCCAAATAAACTAATTCTCACCTAAATATTTCGTAATAGATTTTTAATCAATAATTCGAAAATCAAATTTTGATTCAAAATGGTTTTGAAAAATGGTTTTTTGGTTAAATTTAATGTGAAAATGAATCGGTATTTATACCTATTTTCTGTCCCTAACCTCGCATGTTAAATTTGATGTAGTAAAACAAAATTCGACCTTGTTATTTTCTAGTGTATTCTATTCTTTATTTTTATTATTTTTCAATTTATTTTTATAATTTTTCATTTATAATTTTTATTGAATTATTTCTAATTCAAATTTTTTGATTTAAGTTTCATTTTCATGAACTTTTATTACTTTATCGAATTTTGTCGAATTTGTTGGGTTTTCTTGTTATGTTTGTGTTTGTATCGTGCGAATCTTGTTGCGTTTTGTTATTATTTTAATTTATTTTTATGTTTATTATTTTATATTTAATTCTCTTTTTCCTCATATTTGGTAGGGTTTAATTGGTGTTTTAATAGGTTTTATTTTAAATTTGCTTGTTATATTTGCATGTGTGTTACCGATCCATTTAAACATTTCTCAAGGCCGTTTGTGTTCTGGCCCAACAGAACTGTGTTCGAGTGGGTGGATCGTCCGCAAAAAATGAGCGCTATTACTAATGCTTTAATTGACCGAACGATCCATGGGTCCAACGAGATGCCATTAGAAGGCCTGTGCTCGATTTCGATTTTTAGGTCCCATTATTCTCCTATCTCCTTCAAATGTTAATCCATACTGTTATATCTGGTGGGTTACTGGGTTTTGACATTTGTTTCATCGTTTTGTTGTTACCCCGTTAACGCCATATAAATATTATTTTGACTGCCACTCGGCACCCGTTGCTAGGCAACGTTGGAAATGTGTTCGAGTGGGTGGATTGTCCGCAAAAAGTGAGCATTACTACTAATACTGTAATTGCTCGGACAACCCTCGGGTTCAACGACCTGTCGATGGAAGACCTATGCTCGCTTTGCAACGTCCCCTGTGTGAGAGAGTTCAAGATCAGACTCATGTTGATCAGTAGAAATAGACGATGTTTTGGTGACGTGGTGTGAATACTCACGACATTTTCGACGATAATCCAATATTATTCCTATCTTATAACCTGCTACTTTATACTTGTTTAATAACAATTACAATTTTATTTTATAAAAAGAAAGGACGATTAAAATACACAAGGTTTGTAAATTAAATTAGCATCAGCACAGTACTGGGTCTTCAATTCGATTGGCTTGCAAGACGGGCAGCTCTGCGTCGGGCACGCTCCTTGCGTCCCGGCCGGTAATTACTCGACGGTACTGTTGATGGGTTCGCTGCCCGCGCGGCATTGTTGATTGGATCCCGGTACGCCAACTGAGAAGAAGCGAAGATGAGCGGGTAAGTTACCGCCTCCCCTTCCCGGCTGGCTGCCAGGGCGACTTCCAATCGCCTGATTTACGTCCGAAGGCTCTGATTGAGTTGACGTTCTTCCGCCCAACCCTTTTGAGCAGCAGTGAGTCTGAGGTAAAGAGCCTTAGTATTCTTCGGGTCCGACCAGGTGGACTTGATTACCTGGTCGAGAAGGTTCGTGTTTGCTCGTCTGGCATGGGCAAGCTCTGCTTGTAATAGTTGTGTAGATGTCATTGCTGCAATAAAAATCTTTTAACTCCACTATTAACTCAAATGATTAGAATTATGATTAATATAAAACATAGGTTGTGAAAATTTGGTTTACTGAATCATTGAATAAAACAAACGACACTTATTTATTTTTTAATTTAACTAAAGACACAAATCGATGTTCGTGTTTTCGATAATCCGTGGAGTCAAGGATCTTCAAAAAATCTCCTGACTCCTTCTTCCGGAGAGCAACCTGGGATGATGAACACTGGTCACCTCGTGTTACGGGCCGGCCTAGTCGGATAAACATCCGCAATCCGTCCGACAGAGATGTCGTCTTCGACATTGGCCTTAACTACCTGCAGGTCGACCTGCCATTGAATTGCTTCCCAACGGGCGAGGAGGTTTTGCGCGTGATCTCGGATCTCCTCAGCCGGGTACTGATTGGTATCTCGCTCGTTCGTCCAACGGGGGTCATTCTCCATTCCAAGCAACTGCAAGGCGGTCTGATGCGGTCTCTTGGGTTAGGGCTCCTCGAGGCTTGTTGCAGGCCGTGCTCGCTTCCAAGCCTGACGCCATTCTTCCGCCACATGGGCGGGAATCCACTCGAGAGGCCCTGGCTTTTCTAAAATACCATTATGATTATGTGAACAGGTATAACATAGTTTCAAAGTATCTCATAGTAACTGCTACATTTATTCTCGCGGGTTTAGGTTTGACTGGGCACTAAATTCTCTTTGGAGCTATTAATTTAATTCAATTCGATTGAAGACTACTCCTTAAATCAGCAAAATCTTTTATTTCTCTGTTTGCTTATTGAAGTCGAGGCATCGTCCGTATCGACTCAATATTATAGGAGTTATAAGCGTTTGTCGACGAATAATTGTTGTGGATGAAAATTTTCAACTATACTTACGATGTGTAGCAAAAAAATGGGAGTCGGATATCTATTTGTTTCTGTCTCGCACGAATGTCTCTGAATTACTACGAACGTTTACAAAATTATTCCTTGAAAATGAGGAGAGGGGTAAATTTGGCTCTGGTGAAATTGTTCTTTGGTTGAGTTGTTTTACATCCTCCCACCCCTTTTGGGCGGCGGTGAGTCTTTGGTAGAGCAACTTTGCCTTTTGGGGCGCCATCCAGATGGCCTTTGTCTGTTGTATTTCTGCGGTCAGCTGGATGATCTGATCGTGGAGGTTTTTATTAATGTTCCGGGCGTGAGTGAGTTCGGTTTGTAATACCTGTAAGGGTTCCATTTCTATAATATCCAATATATATATAAAATTTTATGTCATCAAATTTAATTTTCTACATATGTAGTCGGTTTAAACAAAATTTTCAAACATTTCATGGGACAACGAATAAAGAAAATAGAAATCTCAACAAATTGTTTATTACAATACCGTTCACCAAAAGTTTATAACCAATAGTTCGGCGAGATTAGAGTTGTTCCAAGGATTTTCTCACCCATTCTTCTGCTGAGTAACCCGAAACTACTAACACTGGTCGCTTCGTGTTTCGCACCGGTCTGAAACTGGGCGGCGGCGTCTCGCTATAGATCTCCATTATTCTACCAGCAGCGACGTCATCTTCTACGTTGGCCAGATATTGTCTGACCCTGACCACGTGAAGATCTACCTGCCGTTTATGCTCCTCTAGGCGGGCAAGGAGCTCGCGGGCGTGTCCCAGAATTTCTCGAGCCGGGTGTTGCTCGCTATATTGACCATTTGTTGACGGTAATCGCTGGTCCATCCCCAGCATCTGACCAATAGTTTGTCTAGGCCCTCTGGGTTAAGGTTCCTCGTAGCTTTTCGCTCGTCCTATTTGACGCCAAGCTTGTCTCCACTGGTCTGCGACGTATGTAGGGACCTGAATAAGAGATCCCAATGTATCTACAATTTGATCATATTAACGAGGTTTCTGACTATGTAATAAACGGGTTAAAACACTCTTAAGGGCAGCCTATGGGTAAGCGGAGTTTTGATTTTTGTTGATAAATCCGTCTGGCGGGTCCTTTCGCTTGACATCAAATTTAAGGTACTCAGTTAACGTTGTGAGGGTGAGCTAAATACCGTTTAAACTAGAATGAACTGGAGTTAATTGTGGGTTGCAGGTGGGTGTTGTGTATATTTTGTTTCGCAGAACTATCCAAAATTTACATGGGAACAAAAATTAACATTGGAAATCAGCGGTTGTCAGTTGAAATTGGAAAATTATTACTCTCAAGATTTAACGAGTTGGACGAAATGATAAACCCAATAATCGGAAAAACGGGAAAAAAAGGAACTTTTAACCCAAATAAGGATTTATCCAAAATCTAAAGGGCGTTAAAATGTTAATTATCGGCTCATTGAATTGCTCGAAATTTAACTAGTGGGTATTAAAGTAAGTACAACAATTTGAACTATACTGTTGGGCCAGAACGTAAACGGCCTTGAGGAATGTTTTAATGGATCAGTAACACACACGCAAATATAACATGCAATTTAAATAAACCTATTAAACACCAATTAAACCCTATCAAATATGAGAAAAATGAGAATTAAATATAAAATAATAAACATAAAAATAAATTAAAATAATAACAAAACGCACCAAGATTCGCACGACACCAACACAAACATAACAAGAAAACCCAACAAATTCGACAAATTGAAAAAATTAATAAAAGTTCATGAAAATGAAACTTAAATCAAAAGATTTGAATTAGTAATAATTCAATAAAAATCCTAAATGAAAAATTATAAAAATAAATCAAAAAATAATAAAAATAAAGAATAGAATTTACTAGAAAATAACAAGGTCGAATTTTGTTTTACTGCACCAAATTTAACATACGAGGAAAATAGGTATAAATACTGATCCATTTTCACATTAAAGTTAACCAAAAACCATTTTTGAAATCGTTTGTAAAACCATTTTGAAACCAATTTTGAAGTTGTGTTTAAAACCATATTCAAATTACTTTGAACTTGTTTAGAAATATTTATTTTTATGTGAGAAATATTCATTTTGGAGCCCTCTCTCCACGTCACATCCTTGCAACCTCGGTAGAGCTCTGCTTGGATGTCGGCGTGGGGGGAGAGGTATTTTTATTTTTATGCAATATTATGCTGTTTTTATTGACATTGGATGGTAATTATGTTCATTTGTTTTTAATTAATAAATATTATTAATATTAATACATTGTTTTATATGTTTAAATAAACTAAACTTAAGTTTTGTCGAAATTTTTCCGGCCCACAGCCAACACATAACGCAAGAAAGCAAAATCTACATAGTACAGATTCGTGTAAGTGCGTGGAAGATCGCCAATGATATGTACCCGTGAAGACTCAGCGTGCGGAACGCAGGGGTCGTAACGTCAATATTGTCCTTATAGATGAAACGAGAAATAAGGAAGAAGTCTCTGGCTGCTTCCTCGTTTCTCCTTTCAGTAAAATCGACCTAAAATTCATATTACTCACGGCTTAAAATCATCACACCGAGTAGTCCAGTGGGCACTCAGTAAATATAATATGAACACAAAATGCGCCTAAGGTCTATTAAAGGGAAAGGGTACGGGAATAAATTAATTTGAAATCGTTGGTATAACTAAATTGGATTAATATTTGGAAATAAAGTAATACACTAAATTGATTTTACATTTCGAAACAAAATAATAAAAATCATAAGTAATTCATTGAGTCAATCAAATTAAATTAACCCATCGACTTAACTGATTATCGATTAAAAACCAATATCTCCTTGATTAAATTAAACTGATAAAAATGATTATTGAGCAAAATTAAAGTAATTCATGGATTAAACTAAATTAACTCATTGCTTAAAAATTAAAGTAATTTGGGTAACAGTAAAATAAATTTTTGATTAAAAATCACGTGATTTTTGGGAAAAGGGAAGTAAAGCTTTGAGTTATTGATTTAAAAATTTATTAAATTAAAGTAGTCCATTTATTGACTAAGATAGGTTAATGATAAAGAAATCCATTACAAAATTTAAAGTATTTAGCAAGGAAAAACGGAGTGATTTGTTGATTAAATTAATTCGGTAATCGCGGGTTAAAACTAGGTAATTTTGTACTTAACAATAAAGTGATCCACTAATCGAAACTGAAGTAATGTATTGGCAAAAATAAAGTAAATCTGTGATTAAAACCAAGATGTACGTCGATGAAATACAGTAATTTATTAGTAAAAATGCAATAATTTAAGGACAAAGAATTAAAATAATTCGTTAAGTAAAACAAGGTAATAAACCTAATTAAATCTCAAACCAGAGCGTATTTTATCATTCGAAATAGTAGTAACACCTTTTCAACCTCCGCATAAATAAAAGATGATCATTACCAAGCCCAAATATTGATTAATTCCGCACGAAATTAGAATAGCTTAAATAATTCAATGGAAAAATGGAAAATATAAAACACTAATAAAACGGAGGAAAATTTATTGCACTAAATACAAAGAGATTACCGACTCCTAACGAGAAACCAACTGGCTAACATAATAATTCACTTGTTCCTATGTCCTTTATTTCATCTCGGTAATAACTGACGACATAGATTTCCCCTGATTAACCTTCACTGCACTATTAGAATTCGTATAAGTGCGCAATCGAAAACATTAAACGATTAACCATGTTCAAATAATATCACAAGTAATCCCCCAAAACGCCAGAACCAAGTATCCAACATTTCCTTGACATGGAATAACAAATTAATCAATATGTAAAATAAAACTAGCCAACCCCATAGAGCAAATAATACATCCATAATATAACAGCACCGTCTCGTAATATCATAAAGACCATTCAGTAAGAATGTAAATGAACAAAACCAAACCCAATATGAGTGAATACCTACGATAATTCATAAAATTTCAGCTCCTGAAAAAGAAATAAATGGTTTAAATTTTAAATAACAAAAGTAATGCTGAAAGTTGGAACCAATAGGGGGGACGCTCGCGGTGAGGTTGAAAATTTGCAACGTCACGTATGAGTCCTCCGCCGTTGATATCCAAACAAGAGAAAACTTACTGATTTCCAACAATTAATCCACCGAAAATTTAAATTGTGGTTAACATTTTCAATGAACCGGTTAAAATTAGTAAACATATACAAAGTGCGAACGGATGTCGCAACTGTTCAGATGAATAGGTGGGTTCAAAAGTCACCCAAACGTCGATTGTGATGTTTCATCCTAACATCCGGTTCAGCATTAGACGATTGTGAGAGATTCACGAAATGTTTAAATGTGCAAATTATCAGTTTCGGGTAAATAATTAAAATCGAACATTTGCGAGAGCCGAGTAAAGATCGACACCCACCGGAAGATAAGACCCATTGAATTATACACACTGCACCCTATTAGGTAGGATAAATGACGAAAACCCCACTTTACAAATCCAACCAAAAATTATCACCTATGTCGCGTCAACGTGATCCTAGCACTAAAACGCCAACCAATCAATCCACTTTTTCTCCCGAGCGTCCGAAATTTTCCATGATACCCACAGGTAGATTTTCCTTCGAAACAATAATAATTTTAATGAATTAATGTTCTCGATTTAATATAACTTTGTCGTGTAAGAATTTTGTCTTATTGTTAAATAAATTATATATGGTTTAATCCTAATCAAATAAGGTCAAATTAATTAGAAATCTCCTCTACATATATTTTGTGTTTGATTTTATAACCTTTAATACACAGGGAAGAACTATCATAATCGCCTAAATTCAAATTCATAAATGTCATCATCATTAATCTCGTAACATCCAGTTCAGATACTAGGTTTCCCGGACATTAAACTAACTGGTAAATACACTTCCTATAATTCATCGGACGATTCAGGAATATCGAAATCAATGATTGTTAATAACCACGTTTTATAGAACCATGAATACGGTAGATATCCGAGATTACCACTCATCAGTCGCAGTAGGTTTTTCGTAGGGATTTCGACCCAAGATAGTGATGGTTTTCCGAATGATCAACAATAATCATGCTAGGTTACACAAGCTTAATAAGTATGACCACCCAGCCATAGTTAAGTTTTATGTAAACATTAATTGAACGTAGCATACATTTTCAAGCCATCAATGTCCTCATATCCAGACCGTAGAGTGATGATTAACCCTCTTGTTTCCCTGGCGAATACTAAGCGGTTAGCCATGAACGCCATAGATACCCTAAGGACGTTTTCCAAGCGGCGATATCAGTTTATCAACACTTCAATACACCATGAGAGTGGTGAAAATTTGTCCACCTACAATAATTTATTTGATAATGAACATTAATTTCTAACGTCAATACGCCTCATAAGCTACTTTGAGATTGCATTATATTAAATCATTTGACTCTCACGATTTTAGAAGAACCAATGCTTCCCGAATGGATATCAGCTCACGAGGCCGCTGAATGGCGTCGGGCTTGGAAGCGAGCGCGCCCGTCAATGACTCTCGAGGAGCCACGTTCCAAAAGATCTTGTCCAACCCTATGGCAGATTCTGGGCCGGGAAAATGACCCCCGCAGGCCAAATGAAGAGCAGTATCCCGCCGAGGAAATCCGCGACCACGCGCGGAACCTTCTTGCTCAGTGGGAGAAAATCCAAGAACAAGTCGATTTAAACGTAGTAAAGGCCCGGATGTACTTCGCCAACGTTGAAGAGGACATCCTCGTTGGGCGAATTGCGGAGACCTACCCGACTCGACCGGCCCGCAATACTCGACGTCCAGTGCCCATCATCCCAGGCTACTCTCCGGAAGAAGGGGTCAAGAAATTCTTTGAAGAGCCATGAATCCCCGGGCAAAGACATAAATAACAATTTACTTTATTGATGTCATTGAGATCTAAATAACTTTAAAAAAGTCGTTCGTCTTGATTTTCTCTATAAATAGATTTCCCTTTTTATAACTGTGTTTGTAGTAATCGGAATTTTATTTCATTAAACTCATAAAGAAATTTGAATATTTTCTTTTATTATAGCAATGTCGGCCCTACAATTGATTCAAACCGAACTAGACCGCGCTAGGCGGGCAAACGCGGATCTACTCAGTCAGATACTACAGCTAACTCGCGAGGTGCAGCAGGTCAAAGCAACCTGGTCCGACCCTAAAAAGACGAAGACGCTCTATCTCCGACTCACTGCCGCTCAAAAGGGTTGGGCGGAGGAGCGCCAACTCAATCAGAGCCTTCGCACACAGATCAGGGGCCTGGAAGTTGCCCTAGCAGCCTGTCGGGAAGAGGAAGCGGTAACGTACCCGCTTATCTTCGCCCAATCCCAACTACCGAGTCGAAGTTCCCACGGTAATGTCACCCCAATATCGAAGCTGACAACCATTCAACCAAGCATCCGCCGGCCGGGACGTAAGGAACGCGTCCGACGCCGAGCTGCACAACCGTCAAGTCAACCGAATTAACTTATAGATGTTGTGCATGTCATTCGGTTCATCAAATAAATTTGTACTTATTATTAATTTAAACCCAAGTAACCAGCTGTAAGGCACGATTAACACGAAATCATCTCCACCGATTAGCCTAGATTTAGTTTGAAGGGACAGAGCAAAGCGAGCATAGGTCTTCTATCAACAGCTCGTGAACCCGAGGATTGTCCGAGCAATTACAGTATTAGCAATAACACTCACTTTTTGTGGGCAATCCACCACTTGAACACATTACCAACGTTGCCTAGCAACGGGTGCCAAGTGGCCGCTAGAATCATTTTGTATGGCGTTACTGGGGCAACCATGAAGATAAGCAAATAACGAAACCCTGTAACCCACCATACAAATTTGGGGGCTCAGCCGGGATTGAATGATTGTTTTTGCGAAAAACCCAAGGAAACATAAGCAAATGTGTAAAGTTTAAATAGAAAATGTCGGGACGACATTTTGCCGAACCCCGGAGAGATGAAATATAAAGTTTAAAGATTGTAAAATCAACTGTAAAAATCGATGAGAAAATTGTAAAGACCGTTGAAAAGCGAACAACCTGACTACAGATAAGGAGAAATGTCAAGGAAATAAACGACTAGCCCACCAAGTACAAATTTGGGGGCTCAGCCGGGATCAACATGATTTTGTTGGCTAAGGACCAAAAGAAACCGAAATAAAAATCTTGGAATTAAATAGAAAATGTCGGGACGACATTTTGCCGAACCCCGGAGAGATGAAATATAGAGTTTAAATATTGTAAAGATTAAATATTGTAAAGATCGATGAAAACCGAACGACCCGACTACAAATTAAGACGCCAAGACACTCAACATCCACCAATGCCTGACGACACCACATAACAACGACACTCACAAGACGCATAAGTAATTAAAAAGGCAAAATTCGGGATAAAATGAAATGGGGTAAGTAAGGGGAATAACGATAACTACGGGGGAAAGCAATAGAACCAAGTAGAGGAAGTCAACGATAATAGAATAAATTATAACGAGTAATGATTAAAATAGTAGTTGATAAAATGAAGCAAAGTATATTAAAAGACTAAGAATTGAAGGAATTTAGTTAATTAGTATTTAAATAAATTTAATGGGTAATTAAAAGAGATTTAATAATTTTAGAGATGGAACCAACAAAAATAATAGAAAAACTAAAGGGCATCTTAAACATCGAAAGCGATAATCTTGAGGAACTAATTAATAAACAAAGATTAATTAAAAGAGCTAAAGAAGATATATCAACGATTTCAAACCTGTACTCCGACGAACATTGCATATTGATAAAATTGATTGATACTGATAAAGACGTGACAACTGAAAGAATATATGAAATCCTATCCATGAGATTGGAGATAACCAAATTTGGAAAAAGTTGGAACAAGTTAATGAAAAAGGTCGAAAACATTGAGGACGAGATCGCAACAACAATGAAAGAGCAAACCAAGGCTTATTTGAAGTGCTATGCGTGCAAAACAGAAGAAGCACGAGTAATAGTGATACCTTGTGGACACCTGAGTTACTGTCATGGATGCGCACAAGAGTCGCACTGTATGCTATGTCAGCGAAAGATAAAGGAAAGACTAACTGTTTACTTTCCATGAATTGTTATGACATAAAATAAATATGTATTGTCCATTATTTGAATTATTATCAGATGATGAGATAAATGATTATGTGTAAAACAGCGTAAAGGTAAATATGCAGCGTTCGTGGATAATAAAATAAAATAACCTGACAACGATAAATAAAAGTAATAAACCAAACACATGAAAGCCGAATTAAGGAAATAATTAAAACACATGCACAGAGACACAAATATTGGACGGAAAAATTTCGACAACCGAGTTTCCTAGTGTATAATCCTTTTTGTTTTATTGATATTATATTGAGATAGGACGAGGAAAAATGGTTAACCTGAGCTGTCAAATGATAGTACGCTCACCCGAGGAAAACCTTGATCAACCCTACTGAGAAAAGAACTGGTAGGCCAAGTCGCGTATGTCAACTAGTAACCGGTGAGAGACTGATCACCTCTTTTGGGGAGCTTGTTGATGCGATTACCACAAATTTTGAAGGGGGAAGTGAAGAGATAGACCGAGAGGTGAGAGAAAGAGTGCGCACGGGATAGAATTCAGAGTTTTGTTTAATAGCTGTTTAAAGGTACCTAGAAATTATTTTTTTTCCCTAACTGGTGGTGAGGCACCAGAGGACAGCTACGGACTGTCGTGTTCAGGTTGTTATCAGCCAAGGGACTGGTGGCGCTGAGCCGTTCGATACAAAAACCCGGATACCACACCGAGTATCGAATGAACATTTTTTTATTGCTGGGCGGAACTCGATACAACAACCCGGATCCCACACCGAGTATCGAGGGCCAAACGGTAGGTGAGATGTGAACTAACCGGTAAATGGTTCATACTCAAAATGACCTACTAAGGTCAGATAAGGGCGGCCGAATTGAGCCGGGAAATCTGACGGGAGAGGCGGGCAGATATTAGATAGTTTTATTAAGAAAATTTTCCGCGCCCATATTTAATCGCTTCCTTTTCTTTTCACTATTCGGGAAATCAAGTAAACCGCTTTTGGAACTTGATTGAACGTCTAGGCATTTCCATACTTTTATATTCTCCGAGGTACACAACCCGGATCCCACACCGAGTACTGAGGGAATGTTTTTTTAGTTTTCCCAGCGAGGAGTTTGGTACAATAACCCGGATCCCACACCGAGTACCAAATATCCGAATGGCGGTGAGTAAAGCGTAACCGGAAAGTGCGCGGCCAAAAGACGCCATGGATTGAGAGTCAGTGTGAGGCCTCAAACATACCCAAAAGTCACTGATGAGCTCAATTCCGATGATTAGAATGAGATAAAATGATGAAAGATAATATGAATAAGATGAATTAGATTAAAGTTAATATGAATATGAGTAAGGATAAAACTGATAGAATATGATTATGATTAGATTAAACAGTAAAGATGAGAAACAGTTATGAAATATAGGATATAAAAATGAGATACGATTATGATGAGACATTATAGATAGGATAGGATATGATTGAATATTAGAGACGATATGAGACATGATTAAAGATAAAATATGATTATGAATAGATATCGAAGGTCACAGATGACCAGTTAAAGCCGAAGGCAGAAGAGCCAACGGAAATTATAGAGGGCATTGAGCGCCAGCGACTGAGGATTAAATAAAATGAATTTTTTTGGGAGACATAGGAAAAATAATTAACGGAATGAATGAGAGTATGAATATGATGATTTTATATTATTGCTATTATGATATAGATAATTGATACGACTATATAGATGATTAATAAGACTATATAGATAATTAATACGAGATTAATAGATAATTATTACGAGGTATAGATAATTAAAAATAGACTTAAAATGAGGGAGGGTGAGTCAGATAAAGAAGACCGCCACGATAAATGCGAACAAGGGATGATAACGTATATAGTATAGTAAACGGAGGAGAAATTAGTATAGAGTATAGAATATTGGAGTGTCATTTATTTTTAGGAATCAATAGCCAAACAAAGCAATCCAAGTCAATTTCAAATCAAGCCAAAGCAGACAATATTTCAGAGCAAACAATAAACCAGATAATAAAGGATAATCAAGCAGAAAAGAATTTGGAATAAACATTGAAGTAGCTGCGAACCAATAAGCATCCAGAATTTCAAGGCAGTAAAAGAGAAACGATAAAACCAGTCAAGTAAACGAATAACCGTAAACATTGATAGCATCAGCAACCATACGAGAAGCAAAAGTCAAGAGAATAACGAAAAGAGTTTATTAAAAGCGGAAGAAAAGAAAAAAGTTCGCAACAGTAGAAGTGCCAAGACCGGAGTATCAATTACAGCAGCAACAGGAACCGGTACAGATAGCGGATTAACCGACGTTGAATTCAACAGTAGCGAAGAGAACGAACTACTCAATATCGAGAACCAGTTGACGACAATAGCATCAGTGAACGAAGAAGAGAACCTAGACAACAATCCAAACATGACAACTTCTATAAACTCTTCAATTCCGGATACAAATATAATGTTAAATAACAACAACGCGATAGTAGGAGAATTCAGAGAAAAGTTAAGAGGAGAACCGTTTGACGGTAGTCTCAACAAATTAGATACATTTATAAAGGAATTCGAAGTGTATAAAAATATCTGCCACTGGACAGATCAAAAAGTAAAAGAGCGACTACCTTTGTATTTGAAAGGGAGCGCACAAGATGTATTTGTGGAAGAAGCAAGAGATGTAACGAAACTGACAACGTGGACAGAGATTAAAGAGTTCTTAGTAAAAATATTCGGAATAGTGGCGTGGCAAAATTATTCTGGGGAACTCAGACTTGATTAATGATGAAAGTTATCAATTTGAATAGTATCTGAAGAATGGATTCTCGATCTTGGATTTAGGTCATTGTCTGGGCCCTGAACTGTTGATGCTTGGTTTATTCTACTCATCTTGTATTGATATAATTACGTTATTAGTCTGGTTCGTTGGCAGTATTTATATGGTGTGGTGTGTTGATGGGGAAGAACATGTAGACATGTCTACAGGTACCGCTGGGGAAATCGATTACTACATTAATTAGATCTGGCATTATAACCTGCATGCGTTATATCGATTTTATGCCCTACTGTCGGACTCACAGTGGAGTGTGCAAAAGAATCTACTGTGGTAGTCACGCCTGTCAGTTTGACGATTTATGGGTTCCCGGTAGGTATTAACAGGCTTCAACTTATTGGTTTGTGTGTATATCGCAGCTACTGGCATGCATGTGTACGTGTGTGTTGCATGTTCGTTCTTACAGATTTTTCTCGTTAGACTGCCTGGTTCTCTTACTGGATTGATCGAGTATTGATCGAGACGGTAGACTGGGTTTGTAGGTATGTAATCGTTGATATATATGTACCATATTGATTGTGCTTGCTGTTTTCAGGGTCATGGTATCTGAGGCATTCTATGTGTATGGTACCTAATTCCATGCATGTTTAGCAAACCGGATATCGGGTGAGGGATGGTGTCTATCGATTTATCTGTAGTAACAAATTTTTTCTTTTTGCTGATTTTATTTGGTTTATTTTTCGTGTAGATTTAGGCTTAATCGCAGTTTATTGTTAATTTCCCCAGATCGATTTGTTGTTTCGCAGGAATATTTTTAACTATCAGATAGACTATTCGTTATGGAAATCAAATTACCTCGTGAGTCATTTTTGACATACTAATGTTTGTAATCGGCTAATGTTGATCCGATCTTTTAGACGGGAACTTGAGCGATTCGTTCAGTTATCATGGGTAAGAAACTCTGGTAAGATCGCTGTGAAGTATGGCATTATTGGTAGAAATGGGAAGGTTTTACTTTAAGGTAATTTCAAGTTTCGTCGGTTATTTATCTGTTGCCTCGCTTCTCTATTAGAATCTCCGGCTCGGATTTAATGATTTCGTGCTCTATAGGCTGGGTTCTGGTTGAAGGACACTAACAAAACCAAACAGTGGAGAATTATATTACTGACGAAGGGGCTCGATTAGAAGTCTCATCTAAGTTATCAATTCTGTATCTCGATGGATGGTGAGTTTGCTTATTTGGGTATTTAAACCGAATGTGGATTTTAATACATCTTGTCTCATCTGATTTGACAATTTTGAGTTCTTACATTATTATTTCAAAACTTTATAGACGAGTCATTTTCCACTTATAGTTTCTAGTAATTTGAGTACCGAATAATCCACTATGGTTTATAGATGTCATGAACTTAATTTTATTAGTATGGAGTTCTAAATTTTATTAGAGGGCATTGGCGGGTTCCTCAGTAATTTAATGTCCCCTGTTACACGTCGTCTCCTGGAATATGGGTCTCTATTCAACTCCTCCTATAGCGTTTGTTTAAGAAATTTATCGCTAGTACTCTATCATGTTTTGATCATAGCAACGATTTCTTTTAATTTAAATTTTTCCCGTCACCTTCCCCTTCGTTTAGCCTTAGGCACAATTGTGTTCATATTACAATTAATGAGTGCCCACTGGACTACTCGATGTGGTGATTTTAAGCCGTATGTAGCATAATTTAGGTCGAGTTTAAAGAAATCGAGAGACCAGGAAGTAGCCAAAAGACCACTTCCTTATCTCTCCTTTCTTCTATACGGAATAATATTGACGTTCCAGCTCCTGCGTTCCGCACGCCGGGCCTTCACGGGCACAGATCATTGGCGATATTCCACGCACTTACACGAATCTGAATAGTATGTCTGATTTTAATGACTTGTGGTGTCTCTTTGGCTGTGGGCCGGAAAAATTTCGTCAAATTTTAAGTAAAAATAGAATTTATATATTATGATTAATTTATTAAAATCAAAATGAAATTACCAACATGATCCAATCCATAAATTCAAAAACATTATAATATATCGCTCTGTCCACGCCGACACCCAAGCAGAGCTCTGTCGAGGTTGCGAGAGTGTGACGTGGAGAGAGTTCCAAATAAAACTCTCACTTACGTAGTAATATAGATTTTTAAAAACTGCTTAACGATTTTCAAAAAACGATTTTCAAAACGATTAAAAATTATGTGAAAATGCATCGGTATATATACCTATTTTTTGGCCCTAACCTTGCGTGTTCTTTTTGATTCAGTAAAACAAAATTCGACCTTGGAATTTTCTAGTGTATTCTAATCTTAATTTTTATTATTTTGTAATTTTATTTGATAATTTTCTTTTGAAATTTTTATTGAATTATTTCTAATTCAAATTCTTTGAATTTTATTTCATTTTTTATGAAATTTCATATTTTATTAAATTATCCAATTTTGGTCAAATTTGTTAGGTTTTCGTGTTATGTTTATATTTATATCGTGCGGATCTTGTTGCTTTTTGTTATTATTTTAATTTATTTTTATGTTTATTATTTTATATGTAATTGTCTTCTTTCTCATATTTTGATAGGGTTATTTGGTGTTTTAATAGGTTTGAATTTAAATCTGCATGTTATATTTGCATGTGTGTTACCGATTCATTTAAACATTTACAAGGCCGCTTGTGTTTTGGCCCAACAGGAGTAATGACACTTTACTATATTTGAATTTTTAATGTTATTATATGTAAAAATTTTATTTTTTTTCTTATATTGATTTTCTTATGTGAGAGATTTTAATACGCTGTAGGGTATTTAAGAAATGAACCTATGAAATTTCGATAATACTTCTATGTAGACCTTTGAGGGTCAAATGATTTTCTTGAAATAGCATATATTTTATTTGTTAAATTATTTCCTCGTATCGACCGAGTCCCATGAAAACTTTGTCTCTATGGTACATGGCCTATACAAGATGCCTCGTGACCAATTTTTCCATCACTCGAGAAAAGTTAATAATGAAGTATTGATAATGATAATTTATTAAATTTAATATTATTATTATTTCGCTTAACTATTGTGGTTAATTTCATAAAATTACCTCTTATCTAAAAACTTTTTGAAAAGTCAAACGATGAAAATTTGAAAGTTATTTTATCCACTGTTAATATTAATTGACCATTATTATCATTCAATCACATGTATACAAGTCAGAAAAATTAAATTCTCACCAACTAGTTTAAAGCTAGTACATCGATGTAGGAGGTACCCGTAGTGAATGGTAGTTCGCCGGGTCAGATCTCATCTCCAATTTACCTCAACATCAAACCCTCAGTGGAGAGCGAATGAGCACGAGGAAGGAGTAAATATTAACATAAAAAGAAAGAAGAATAAAAGTCTAGTGAAGCAAGAATGAAGTGAAAAAATTGTACAGAATAATAATGTAAACAAAAATTTGAGAGTGGATAAGAATTGTGAAGGTTTGGAAGGAACAGAAAGTCAATCAATGAAACTATTTTACTATCAAGTTTATTCATATTGAATGATAAGAAATGAAGGACAAATACACCTGTTCGTACAAAGTAAATTTCTAATTAAAAACTAAATTTAAAAATACCATTTGTCTTCTTTTATTTTTGTTTTTAAGAAAAAGGGAAGGAAAAAATAAATTTATTTTTTATTTTTTATATACATCTTATTCAGGCTCACGATGATCGTATTGAGTTATTTCGAATTTTGAGGAATATAGTCACTAGAAATCGCTGTGTAATCGCTCTGAGAAATTTAATTTAAATCTCCCCTCATAATTTTATTTATTGTCATTATTATTAATTTTGATTAATTTTATTTATTTATTTTTACGTTATTTATTATCATTATTATTAACTTAATAAATTTGATTTTGTGTTAATTATCATCATTATTATTAGCCTTAATTAATAAATTAATTTCTTTTTATGCCTCCCATCATTGAGGAACAAGTTAAGAAAGATCAGCAACGAGACAACAAGGCACCATTGTGGATCTAGATTTTTTTTGTGTTCGACTTACATTAAATAAATGATTTGATTACTTATTTTCTTAATCCGTAAAAATAAATAGAATAAAAGTAAAGAATTCATAAAAAATTTTTTATATAGCATTCACTTACTTAAAATAGACAAATAAAATATAAAACAATCCAGGTGAGAACTTTATTAGATCTTAATCAAAGAAAATCAGCGACCAAATCACTCGCTAAAAGTGTTGAATAACGAGATCAGAAAGGCAATAATAAACATCCAAGGCGAGTGAACGAATTCCATAAAGTTTACCGTAAAATTTTGATTTGAAAAATTGTGAATCGACAAAATCCAAAATTAGAATAAGAGTGAAAAGTTAATTCCAGTGAGCATAATGAATGGTAGAGTCGCCACGAGGAGCCTAATAGATAATAACATACTTACCCATAATAAAGTAAAAATTTACCGACCTGTCGAGTATGCCTTTGATCGGAATTAGATAGAATCAGCCGATGAATTTCAGGAATGGGAAAAAATTCCGGACAGAGACCTACATAAAATAAATATAAAATCAATATCCCACAATCTTACCTCTAATGGTGTCCAAATTAAAAAAAAAATTTCTTTCTCCCCAATATCTAAAAATAGAAGATAATAAATTTCTCGATTTAGATAAATCGGAATTTTACCGTGTTTTAGGATGGGGGTTGGATTCCGGGGTTAAAAGGGTTTTTACTATATTTCTTTTGTGGGGTTTAAATTAGATACCGAAGACCTCCCATGGATGTCATCCAACTCTCAACTTTAATTAAAATTAAACGAGTAGAAGTCGAAATCAATGAGTCTAATTTTTATTATTCCCAAAACGATCCTCGATTCAATCTAAATTTTTTAAAACTATTTTAGTGCAACCCAATTAAATTAAAACGATAGACGTAGAAATGTTCCGGCAAGACGTGGCTCATTACCACAACGAGGCCTTGAAATAGAGTCAGCAAGCTGAGTCAATGATTAAAAGATGTCGTCGGATGGAAGAGACCTGAACTCGGCCAAAGCAGGTGAAAAAATTAATGCAACAAAAAGAATTGTTAAAGAATCAATACACTAAGATGATGGCCGAATTAGACCTTAAAAAGGGAGAACTACCAACTCAAGTTAAAGGAAACGATCAGAGCAGAGATCGGGCACCACCCCAGCATAGTTTTGAATATAGATCCAAACATCACCTGGCCCATCTAGTAATAGTTAATTAAATGTTCTGGGATTTGAGTCGATGATCGTTTCGTAATCATTTAAAGTATTCAATAAATAGTACCTTTGAAATAAGATAAAGTGATCAAATGATCGATATTGTTTCAATTAAATTAGTGACAGAGGGACCCATAATGAAATGAGCATGAATACCTTCTATGGTAGCTCGTGAACCCAAAGGTTTTCTAGGGTATTAGCAGTCATGGCAGTATGGCTTAACTTTTACTAGAAACCGCCCATTGGAATACATTTCCAATGCCATTTTTGACTGGTATCCAATGGTTATAATTCTGGTGCGCGCATCTGGTGGAAATCCCTTGAAAGTGCCCGCTAAATCTTATATCTTTTACCTATCAGGAGCCCAACACAACCTTTCCACCCTCCACTGGTTAAACTTTGATAGGCAACGTTGGTAATGTAACTAATGGTTCTGAGACCGCCAAAGGTAAGCTTTATTTTTAAAACTGCTAAGGCCAGGCCGTCAGTTGGGTTCATCAAGCTACCTTTAGAAGGTATGTGCTTGACTTACACTTTTCGGTCCCTAACTTTCAAATTATATATTTTCTGCGTTTCTCAGTGGAGCTTTATCACTTACAAAAATCAAAATGAACAACAAAAATTATGAGATGTCTGGACAATTCATTTATTTTTACATCATGACAAATATACGATCATTAGTTGATTATAGTATTTATCCGTGTCATTTATGCTTTTTTCGAGATCCCCATGGGCCTTATTTACTTCTAATAGGCTCCGTAGTAGATGTTCTGATCTTCCAGGACGTGAATGGGGTTGGTTGTTCTTGGAACTCTGGTTGGAATTTCCTTGTTCGCGGTAGGCCAATTGAGCTGGGTCGAAGACCAGCGGGTACGTAACTGCATTGCCCTCCTGACTAGCAGTTAGCGCTACCTTCTATCCACGTATTTGAGTACGTAATGCCTGCACTAATTGTCGCTTCTCTTGCCAGCCACGTTGAGCTGCATTCACCTTCTGATAAAATTTCTTTACGCGTCTCGGTTCGATCCAGGTTGCTTTGATTTCTTGGCATTCTTTGGTAATTTGTAACATCTGATGTAGGAGATCCGCATTTGCTTTTCGTAATCGCTATATTTCTTGATTGATGACATGGAAAGCGTCTATATTTGAAGGGGAAATAATCATGAAATATAATATTATATGATGAGAAGAGATAATGAGATCGTTTCCTACCGTTGTCAAACATTCTTTAGGATGATTGTATTAACGGAATTTGAAATGATTTACTCAAAATCTCGGTTTCTATTGGTTTAAATTGTGAATTTTACTTTCTATTTAATACGTGACCAACGTTCCTTGTTATTGATATTCTATGCCTGGGACTCACAACGAAATGGCTAACTTTAACTAAACAAAAGATTATTTTGTGGACCTTATTCAAGAATTTGTTTTATAGAAATTAATTATAACACAACGAATTTATTTGACTAAGCTAACATTTATTAATTATCAACACCAATTTATTAGAGTTCGTGGATTTATCATCGATGAGGCTTTCCAAATCTTCTGTCTTGGAGTGGTCTCATACATTGATTCTGCTCCTTCCTCATAGGGTGTTGACATTGATAGGAGTGTTCGTCTCTCCTGTTCCGGTGTCGTATCGATCCAATAAACAATTTGGCCGGAAGGATTATGTTGGTTGGCACTCGCATCCGTGTGAGCGTTGGTTCTTTTAACTTAAAGGATACGCCATAATTCAGTGCGTAACCATCCGCAATGGGGATTTCACCTGAGGCAATAGCAGAATTGACTCGTTCCAGTCGTTTTCGTGCCATTCTAACTTTCCACTGGAATTTTTGTACCAGCTCTTCCAGGCGATATAAAGAAAATTCCAAGCCCTAGCGCCTTCTCGAGCAGGGTTTCGGCCAGGTTCGCGCTTGATAGCGAGGCTGGGTATCTCGATTTCATCTTGCCTGGAGCCTTCTCTGGTTGACCAACTATCATCAACCAACGTGGAGAGACTATAGCCCGCGTCTCTCAAGGACTGTCGATATTGTGCCACCCTATCTTCGTCGTTCCTGGATTCGATTTTTCGCTACTGAGTCTCAGATTATTCGGGGAAGATTAAAGTATTGTCATGCTGGTTGTCGAAAGTCGTGGAGTGTCCGCATTAATTGATCTATTACACCCATTGTTAGTGGGTGACATTCTTGATTCTCGAGGCCCACGTCTATCTAGTTTAATGATTATTGTTGGCTGAATGTCCTCTGAACTCTGCAGTTAT
Source organism: Schmidtea mediterranea (assembly GCA_022537955.1). Classification (NCBI taxonomy): domain Eukaryota; kingdom Metazoa; phylum Platyhelminthes; order Tricladida; family Dugesiidae; genus Schmidtea; species Schmidtea mediterranea. The sequence goes on along the minus strand of CM039680.1, from coordinate 67,840,476 downwards.
AGTCTGTTAACATTATTCAATATTAAATGTGACATAAGATCACTGTAGCTACGAATTTTTCACAATGATCATGGGCTTTTCTTATACTAATTGGTGACCTCAGTTTACAATATTGTTCGTATGCTAGGTGATGAATGCTTCGAGTTGTGTTTTACCATTTAGCTTATGCACTTGACTGGTTACTGCTGCTGGGTAACCTCTATTTTTGTTCAACTGGTGGAGATTTTATCATTCATACAATCATCAAACACAATCAAATTTTTCTTTTTTATTCAAAACTTCACAAGGAATAAAATCTTGAAATTTATTATTCATTGTGATTTCAATTGTTTCACTAGATTTTTCTGATTCTTCTTGAGCAAATGTTTCACAAAGATCTGAGATTTTTAAATCTATTGGTATTTTATCTTGAAAATCAAAAATATGTACAATTGTTGATTTTGTTAAATTATTTTTAAACCCACGATATAATAATTGAAATTCTGGTTGTTGAATTGCATTACTAAAAATAATCAAATTATTATAATCCAAATAATCTGGATATAGAAGCAATTATAAAAAAACTACAACCCGAATCTCCAATAATTAACATTCGGAATGAATTGGGTAATATTTCATTATGATTAAATTTTGTTAAATTATTATTCCAAACTGGTAATATTTCCTTTCGATTGAATTCCATTTGTAGAATATGGATTTAAAAAAATACCATCACCTTTTATTTATATTTCTTGTTTTCCTAAATTTTTAAACAACTTTTTTAATGATTCTTTTACAAATATTTTTTAAATATTTTGTAATTGATTTTGTTTAGGAATTATTTAAAATTATTCCATTACCATGTGATTCTATAAATTTAGAGTCTGAATCCGCTTTATTTGCTTCTTTAATATTTTTAACAGCATTAATTATTCCAGCTGTTATTCCTCCAAAGATTAATGGTAATAAAGCTGAAAGAGGTAAAATTCCGGTATCCGGACGATTCATCAGTGGACGATTCATCAGTGGACGATTCATCGGTGGACTGTTCATCGGGTGGACGGTTCACAGGAAAAATATATAATTTATTTATATTATTTAAATATTTTAGTTAATAATAATAAAGAGGGTGTCAATACTATTAAGAATGAATAGGAGATGATAAAAAAGTAATGTCGATGATGATAGTAATAATAATGCTATTAATAGTAATAATAATGATTTTTACTAAAAATTTAATAAATCACTGAAGGTTGGTATGGAATTTGGGGGAAGTGGGTATAATTTATACAGCTCGCATGGTGACCCCCGTTTCAAGATAAATATGAAATTTTCGAATGTAACGTTTATTTCGGTCAATAATATCAAAAATTTATAATAACAAAAATAATGATAATAAAAAATCTGAATATGTCTGAACGAACATGCATTCTAAGTCTTACCTTAAGCTGATCTTTATCAGTTATGGTTGTTTGTGGTCAGTCGTGAGGTGCTAATTAGAAATATCTACCAAAATTCACAGCTATTCGGTTATTTCTTTAACTTAAATTTATCTAGACTAGTGAGTTGTTTTTCATTCGTAGTTCATCCTATAGTTAATTTTTGATTTATTTCGTCTAAATGAACTTCTATATATGTTTTTTCATCGTCATTTGTTAGCCTTTATATTTAGACCTTTCCCAGAACCTCAACACTACTCTTTCGAGGGTTTGGCGATAGGATTTAGGAAGGGAGAATACTGAGCGGTTCCAGCTACTTCCTTCACCACTGGTTCCCCGCTAACCACCGATTCGATCCGGGGTAACAAAAATCTCATTTTATTCACTTGTATGCGTGTGGGTTATAGTGTGTGGCAAATTTTGGTTTTTAGGTTGGACTTTCATTTTAAACTTCGTGGTGGGAGTTCGAAAATAAGGACATCATGAATAGAATTACGGTAATATAAGGAAAAAAATAAAATAATAAAAAATATATTTTAAGCTAAACTTTATTTTTCAAAATAAACCCTGTTATAAAAAATTAAATAAGATTTCCCATAAAAAACAAATAAAAATAATAACATTATAAAAGTACCAATAAAAATTTACTTTCTTTCCTTTCGTTCCAAAAATGCAATGAATATAAAATGGTTTTCAAATTCACCTAAATGAAAATAGTTTTCAATAAAGAGAGTAATAAGTAATAAAAAGTAGTACTAAGAAGTAGTAAGAGGTGAATTTTGCTCGACCTGCGTCGCCTTATATATCACGATTGTTCGTGTTTGTGTTTTGATATGTTAAAACAAAGAATTTTGCAAAATTATAATTTTTAATTCCTTTTGATTTAAAATTAAATTTGTATATTTTTGTGTACAAAAATTTTATTTAATTTTTATTTATTTTATTTTTCTTTACATTTTTCCATTTTTTTTTCTAAATTTAAATTTTCCGCTCAAAAACACAGAGGCGTTATTGTGCTGATCAAACAAATATGGGCTTAATCAGTTTTTGCCCAACAGATTTATGATAGTCGGTTATTGATCATTAACCTGAAAATGAAGTGGATGCAACGTTTAGATCAGTATCGGTGGGACCTAAGACGTAAACCAAGCGTAGGCCTTCATTGGGCAACCGGGCCTTAGCAGTTTTGGAAATGGAGCTCACCTTTGGCGGTCTCATAACCAGTGGTTGCATTACCATTGGAGGGAGATGACGGTTGTATGTTTGGGTTACAAGGCCATAGACTTGTTGGGCCAGAACACAGACGGCTTTGAAAATGTTTAAATGAATCGGTAATACACACGCAAACATAACATGGAGATTTAAACTCAAACCTATTAAAACACCAATTAACCCCACTAAAATGCGAGAAAGAGAACAATTAAATATAAAACTATAAAACACAAAAAATAAATTAAATAATAACAAAGTGCAACAAGACCCGCACGAAATAAATATAAACATAACATGAAAACCTAACAATTTGACCGAAATTTGACAATTTATAAAAAATTGCGAATTTCATTAAAAATGGAATAAAAATCAAAGAATTTGAATTAGAAATAATTCAATTAAAAATTCAAAAGAAAAATTGTCAAATAAAATTTCAAAATAATAAAAATTAAGAATAGAATATACTAGAAAATCACAAGGTCAAATTTTGTTTTACTAAATCAAAAAGAACACGCAAGGTTAGGGTCGTACAATAGGTATATATACCGATTCATTTTTACACAATTTAACCAGTTTTAATCAGTTAAATCGGTTTTTAACCTGTATCAGTTTTACTTGAAAAGCAATTTTAGCCAGTTTTTCCGAAAAGTGATGATAATGTGAGTGAGAACTTGTGCGATGCTCTCTCCACGTCGTATCCTTGCAACCTCGAATGAGCTCTTCTTGGATTTCGGCGTGGGGAGAGAGAATTATGACATATTATGTATGTAAGTTATTGAACCACGATGTATTATGCGGTAAAATATATTTTTATGACAAAATTTGTTTGTTACCGTCGAAATTTTTCCGGCCCACAGCCGAAACATACCGCAAGTTATTAAAATCAAACATACAATTCGAAATCGTGTAAGTGCGTGTATTATCGCCAATGATTCGTGCCCGTGAAGGCTCCGCCGTGAGAACGCAGGAGCTGTAACGTCAATATCATTCCGTATAGGGGAAAAGGGTGGAGGAGAAATGGTCTTTTGGCTATTTCGTCGACACTCATTTCCCGTAAAATCGACCTAAAATCACTGACAACAAACGGCTCAAAATTATCACACCGAGTAGTCCAGTGGGCACTCAATAATTATAATATGAACACAATGCGCCTAAGGTCAATAGAAGGGATGGTCACGGGGAAACAATAAAATAAAATCGTTGTTATGGACTTCTGATAAAATGTTTAAAGTCAATAAAATTGCTTAAGAGTAAAAAAGTAAAGGATAATGTAATTGCTACGGACTCCTGACATAACGTTTAAAATCAATGAAATCATTTAAGAGTAAAAATTAAATAATGTGGTTTAAATTCAATCAAAATATTTAAGAGTAAAAAATAAAGTAATATAAATATTATGGACTCCTAGTATGATGTTTAAAATCCATAAAACTTCTTAATAGTAAAGAATAAAAAATGTAAACGTCATAGCTTTCCGATACAATGTCTAAAGTCAATAAAACTTATTGAAAGTAAAGAATAAATAACGTTAGGGATTTCACTAAATTACTTCGAATTAGAATTTAACTCTTTGAATAAAAATCGGAAAATTAATAAGGAATGAAGAATAAATATTACAACTTCTTTTCAAACAATTTAAATTCCCAGATTAGTATTAAATTTCAAAGATTTTATTGTGATATTAAGAAATAGATAAACCCCGAACCGCATCCGTGTCAACCGTAATAAAAATTCCTACAATCTAAACTCCAATAACTGATGAATAACCACAAAGCAAGGTTAGTTAAAATCGGAGAGAACATAATGAATGGCCAACAAATAAGGATCAGTATCTCCAACACACGATAAAAACCCTCTTCACGATAGAAACCTATGTCTACTGAAGGGCGGCACATCAAGCATCGACACTGTTAATGACTGAGTGATAAAAATAATCGACACGGAGAAATACCAACAGATATGTTCCGAACTCTACCAACAATTATAACCGCAAATAACTTCCCACCTCAAGCGAGTATTCGAATCAACTATTCACCTGCCCAAATTACTCCCTCCCTGAACACAATAACAAACAACATTTCCAAATATTTTCATTAAATAAATAGGATAAATGGAATCCACAGTTGAAATGTTGCCGAAAAGAAATCCCGTTTTACCATAATATACCAGGAAATGATACCTTAAAAATCCAAAAATCAATAATTTAATAGAATGTAATTATACCAGTACCTGCTGTGAAATAAATTAGCTGCCAACGAATATCTACCAAAGGTAGTTGGATAAATTGGGAAAGCAAATGACCCAAACAGAATAATATTTTCTATATGTACGGTTGGTTTGACATTTATGTTCCGTCCAATCAATATTGGTGTCTATCTCGCACACACTAAATGCGAACCAGAATGCAATAAGTGCACAAAATTATGGATATTCCACACTCGCATTTTCTAGAAAAGTTGTACGCATAACGACAGTCGACGTGACCTTTACAACACATATCGCCAATCATCCATCCCAATAACACCCCAACAGTATAAATGTCGCAGACAACTCGACACAAATCATTAATTTACAAGGGATTAAAAATGTATTACCATCCAACTGAATTAGACCGAAATTCTCCAGTGAGATTCCCAGAAGAAGTTGCAGCTCAAGGATCCAGCTCTAACATCTCAAGTAAAATTAATTCTTACATATTAACTTCCCTTTAACTTTTTAAATCTTAGACAGCAGCCTTAGAGTGACTATCTCCAGTATCAATCTCGCCAAAACAGATATAAATTGATGACAATTTTTAAAAAATAAAAAATGCTTTAAATGAATATCATGTGAATTTTTTGAAAATAGCTTATACGAAACTGGACAATCACCACCAGATACCCTCAACGTTAACTAATCGTACCAGACGTCAACCCAACGCTTCATGCATAACCTCCGATCTGACTCTGACCCGTTCGATGAGGGAATGACCCGAATATTGATCTAATCTAACACGTTACCAACGGAGATAATAAAAAATTGTTAAGCGCAACTGAATATGTTTTTTTTCGACGCCTATTTATAAGAAACTCACATTGACCCCCACCGTAGAGAGTAAATTCCCTTTAAGCTGAATCTACCGTAATATTAACAAAGGCGAGACGCGTATCGTGATAATTAAGAGAGCATATTCCCCTCAGCATACGCTTTGATGGTACACCGCATGCTAAAGATAAGAAAAATAACACGGAAATAACCCAGGAAACACGCACTTTCACTTATCAGCACGCGACCGAGCAACTACCTGGAAATTAGATGGCCCAGAAAAATGGCAGAATTATTTTAAATCAATTTTTGTTTAGACGAGTCGTGGGTTGACGAATCCAGAGTCACCATCAGATTTCCCGCCCATGTTGCAAATCGTTGTCGGCAAGCTATATGGGATGCGGGATTTACCGTATCCCAGGTTAGAGAATCCAGATCCGGTACTCTGCAACAAATGGAGGAGATCGAGCTCCCGTTCGTAGTTATAAAACGGGAACCGGGCCGCAATCCAGCCAGAGAAATTCGTGGCCAGGCTGAGTTCCTCCTCGCTCGTCTTGAGGAACATCAGTGTCAGACTAACATCCAAGTAGCCAGGGCCAGGCTTTATCTCGCCAACGTGAACGAGGACATTGCAGCCGGCAGGATTGCTTGTACGGACGGTTACGAGCCGACGTACAACACTTCATTCAACCTCGATGACGAGAGGTTAAACGTCAACGCGGAGGCCATGAACGTAGTCATTCTGCGGAAATTTCTCCCTCGAAAAATGCGAAGGAACGAAGAAACAGCTGAACGACATCATGAGCATCCCTATGCCTGGACAGTTTCGAAATCGGATTCCTTCCAACACCATAGAAAGACTGACCGTTATAATTATCGACGATAGAGTATGATGACATCATCTTAGTTAAATGAAATAAAATGTCTTAGTTAATTTTATACTTATTTAATCCGTATTATTAATAAAATCACGCCTGTCGGACCCTATTGTTAACGATTTTAATCTATTAATTGCATTAAAGTAAAATAATGCAACATGATAACTTTGCTTTACAGATATGGAACCAGCGAGAGTATTACAACGTGAGTTGGAGCACGCACGGAAAGCTAACGAGAATCTCCGTGCTCAACTCCTGCAGTTGTCAAACGAAATATAACGGATTAGAGCCACGTGGGTAAAGCCGGCGAAGGTGAAAACGCTCTATCAGAAGATAACAGCCGCGCAAAAAGGTTTGACGGGAGAAAAGCAAATCAATCAGAGCCTGAGGACGCAAATAAAGGGGCTGGAGGAGGCAGTGTCAGCCTGTCAGGAAGGCGGAGCGGTGACATACCCCCTTGTCTTCGCCCCTGCTCAGCTAGCGTATCGAGATTCGACGACGACTCCGAAGATCACACTAAAGCCTAGCACTCATCGGCCAGGAAGAAAGGAGCGAGCTAAGCGTCGAGCTGCTCGAACATCGACTAATACATAATTTGATATCCCTAAATACATGTTTGTTATCGTTTAACTATTATCTTTCGATTATTTCGATGGTCATATAAACGTTAGTACACATGAGGTTGAATAAAAAGGGATCAGTGATTAATTGGTATGTGAGGTCAACCTATAAAAGATGGGACCGGAGTAACTAAAGCACACACAAACCTTCTAACGGTAGTGTGTTGAACCCAGCTTGAGGTCGGGCCAGAGCAGTTCCTATGTGGCGCTCACCTTTGGCGACCTCAAAACCCAGGGTTACATTACCAACGTTGCCTAGCAACATTTAACCTGGTGGGTTACAGGGTTTCGTTATTTGCTTATCTTCATGGTTGCCCCAGTAACGCCATACAAAATGATGCTAACCGCCACTTGGCACCCGTTGCTGGGCAACGTTGGTAATGTGTTCAAGTGGTGGATTGTCCGCAAAAATTGAGTATTATCGCTAGTACTGTAATTGCTCGGACAACCCTCGGGTTCACGAGCTGTCGATAGAAGACCTGTGCTCGCTTTTGATTCTTAGGTCCCATTATTCTCCTATCTCCTTCAAATGTTAACCTATACTCTCATATCATTCATTGTTATGTCTATTCTCATAGTCCTCCTTCTTGTTGTCCATGTCGAAGATTTTTCTTTGGCCTGTACACCCTTTGTTATGTTAAATACACCCACATTACATCTTTCACCCTTATCCCTATTATCACTACAATGTTTCCCATTATTATTACTAGCATTATCATTGTTGCTATTATATGTATTTCCCTTATTAATTGTTACTACTAATACCTTAATTAATATTTTTATAGCTATAACTACCATTATATTTATTGTCATTGTTACTATGAGTATTACTATTATTATTATTGTTATCATAATTATTATCAATCATCACTACAAATACCATGATTATTATTATTATTACCATTATTATTATTATTATTATTATTATTATTATTATTATTATTATTATTATTATTATTATTATTATTATTATTATCATTATCAATACCATTATTATTATAATTACCATTACCATTATCACTATCGCTACCATTATTAAGATTTTGTAGGGATCCGTCCTTATTCCTCAGCGTTAAAAATTGTTTATTGATATACAACATTAGCCGTAGTCCATCTATATTTTTCGGTTTTCGATAAAGTATCTTTGTAAATTAGAAAATTTTAGCAGCGTTCCGCCCTTATTTTACGCATTCCATTTTTGCGTTACTATTTTTGTTAAGTATTTGAATTAGTTCGGAAATTTTGAGCAGCGTCCCGCCCATATTTTCCGCCTCAAATCAAATTAAATTTATTTAATTCTTATTAAAAACATTATTTTTCATGATTTTGATCGTCCGGATTAATCTTTTTCCGATGGCTATTCATTTTAACTGTTGCAACGATTTCGCAATTTTCCCCGCTACCCATTCCCTCTCTTTGTCCTTAAGATCTATTTATGTTCATTTCATAGTTAATGAGTGCCCACTGGACTACTCGGTGTTAGAGATTTTGAGCCGATTGTTGTTAAAAATTTATGTCAATTTTACAGAAAACGGATGGTGAAGGAGCAGCCAATAAACTACTCATTTACCCTCCAATTTCCCCTATGTACGGATAATATTGACGTTCCAACTCCTGCGTTCCGCACGCTGAGCCTTCACGGGTACATATCATTGGCGATTTTCCACGCACTTACATGCATCTGTACTATGTAGATTTTGCTTTCTTGCGTTATGGGTTGGCTGTGGGCCGGAAAATAACAAATAATATTTTACCATAGCATTTGGAATAAAAGCTTCGATGCACTAAGGCTGTAGATATAAAATATTTATTCAGCATATTACATCGGCTACATACATTTGAAATTCATTGTATCCATTCCATAAAATTTACTTCGAAAATCCCATAAATTTAATTCGATAAATCATCTATAAATTCAATTGGAAAAACAAAATTATCCATAAATTTAATCTGAAAAATCATCCATAAATTCAATTGAAAAATTACCCACAAATTTGATTCAAAAAAATCATCCATAAATTCAATTGGAAAAACAAAATTATCCATAAATTCAATTTGAAAAAACAAAAGTCATCCATCAATTCGATCTGAAAAGTCATACATAAATTCAATTGAAAAATTACCCATCAATTCTCTTCGAAAAAATCAATTAATAATATTGCACCAGTTGAGAGTGATCGTGTTCAGGCAAAACACTTACCTGTGTTAATTACCTGAATGCACGGCTCTCAACCAGTTATACAACCAGTTATACAGTTCTGTAATGAAATTTTTTCTCTGAAAAATAAGACTGAAAATTTGTGAAAACACATCGGTATTTATACCTATAATTTGGCCTTAACCTTGCGTGTTAGTTTTATTGCGATTAAACAAAATTCGACTTTGAAATTATTTATGTTATCTAAATTAAATTTTTATTTATTTCTTAATTTAAATTGGTAATTTATTTTTAACATTTTTAATTAAATTTATTCATCCAAAAATATTTTATTTTTATTCATTTAATTCATTAATTTTTACTTTCATATAAATGGTCATTTTACGGTCGAATTTTCTTGTTATTATGTTATTTTTTGTGTAAATTTCGTGCGGTTCTTGATGCATTTTGTATTTATTTTATTTTACTTTTATGTTTTTGATTTTATATTTATTTATATTCTCTCAGATTTTAAAGTGTTTAGTTGGTGTTGTATATTGTATTTTAAGTTATCTTGGTGCTGGGTTTTCGTGCTGTATTACTGATGCATTTAAACAATTCTCAAGGCTATTGGTGTGCTGGCCCAACAAACCATTGGGCATAGCAAACAATGTTCATCTGGGGTCAAGGTTGTCAGGACTATAAACCCCACGGACTACTAACCCACCAAATACTCAAAATAAATTATTATATTCCGCAAAACAATTCTACAAAAGCAGTAACCTCGCGTATGTGTGCGCACTCAACACAATATCAAAAACAACCAAAATTGAACAATAAGAATTAAGATATTTAAATTGTCTTGTGTTTAAATAACTGATTATTTGACACTTTTTTAAATTGAAATAAACCTTATGGTGGAAATTAATTCTCCTAAAATGAATTAGATGTAATTAGTAATAACATTTTATTATTTATGCATTCGATTATAATTCTATAAAAATACATTTATTGTCAAGTTAGTGTACTGAATTTAATCGAGTAATCTAATTTTGATTTCAATTTATAATAAATTGCCCACTTATGATGAAAATAAATAATTAGCAATAATTACATAATATATGTATTCACTATATTTAAATTGAGTATTGTTTAAATAAAGTGAATTAATTATTATAAATTTCGCACTAGATGAATTTATAAATCGATTTATTTTTATTTCATACAAATTAAATTCTATGGATTTACGAAAAAGAGATAAATCTAACTCAGTTAAATTCTTTGATGATGATACCCAAGCTTCTTGTGTTAATTCTTCAACTTTTAATGATGAATCTGATAACAGAAAGGAAGATAATAAACTGTCAATATTTTATTGGATATGCATGTTTGCTGTCGGTATTTTATTGTTTAATTTAGCTATTAGACTGCAATTATCTTGTGATTATGAAAGTGACTTTATACCATATTGTTCATCATCTAATCGTAATAATGACAATCACGCTGATCCATTTTTTAATGATAGTTTAGCACGAAAACACTTAAAAGAAATAAGTAAACTAGGTAATCGTCCTTCTGGATCCACAGCGAATGAAGTCCATGCGCCAATGTATTTGATAAATTATTTGCAGAAGCTCAAATACTTATATACTAATCAAGAGCATTCGAATCTTGTAATGACAATTGATGAGCAATTGGCAGAACTTAACTCGTTTTCCATTAAAATTCTTGGAAGTGATATAACATCGATTTATGATCAAATAAAAAATATAGTTGTTCGGCTTCACGATATTAACAATGATATTTCTTTGGATACGTCAAAACCCGCTGTTCTTATTAATTGTCATTATGATTCTTTTTTTGGTGGTGTTGGTGCCAGTGATGATTTAGCTAGTTGTGTTGTGATGTTAGAAACAATTCATTCGATTTTAAAAAATCAACCAATCTCTTTAAAATTCGATTTGATATTTCTTTTCAACGGAGCAGAAGAAAATGTGCTCCAAGCCAGTCATGCTTTTGTTTCTCAGCATAGATTTGCTCGCGATGTAAAATTATTTATCAATTTAGAGGCTGCGGGAAGCGGTGGACGACAAATGGTGTTTCAAACGAGCGAAAAAAATCCTTGGCTTATTAGTGAACTCACGTCAGTTTTACGTCAACCACTTGGAACAATAATCGGACAAGAGATTTTTTCTGCTAATCTAATTCCCTCAGACACAGATTTTCGAATATTTCGTGATTTTGGACACGTTCCAGGCGTTGATATTGCGTTTATTGCAAATGGATACGTTTATCACACTAAATATGACACCGAAGACCGTATTCCCCAAAACTGTTTACGTCACACTGGAAATAATTTGTTGCGGTTGGCAATGAAATTAGCAAATAGTAACAACATTGCTATTTATCCCGAAGACGACAAATATGTCCAACAATCTATTTTTAGTTCACAGCGGATTGTTTATTTTGATTTTCTTGGAATTATTCTCGTTTCTTATTCAGAATCGTTTGGAGTTATCATAAATTTTTCTCTGTTTTTTATAGCTATATTTTTAGTATTTTGGCGATCTCTTATTTATAAAAATCATTATTTGAAATATGTTTTATACGCTCTAATAAATCAATTGATTTGGGTTACATTGAATTTAGGATTTGGTCTCTTTCTAGGTTACATGGTTAACAGATTTGGTGTGAAAATGTCTTGGTATGCAATACGATATAATCTACTGGGGCTTTACCTCGTTCCTTTGATTTGGTTTTTCTTCGTTTATTATCAATTTAACTGCAAGTTATTCCCTGAATCCCATTCTTCATATCTCATGTTTCAATACCACCGCGACTCGTGTATAATTCTGCTCTCGTTAGTGACTTGCGCTTTGACTATTTTGCGGTTGTTAAGTAGTTACTTAATAGTTGTTTGGTTACTTTTTTTAATTATCAACTTGTTAGCGTGGGAGATTTTAAATCGGCTTAATGTGACCTCAAAATTCAATGTTAATACTGTTCATTTCACGTGTGATACATTTTGTTTGTCCATTCCATTTATTTATTCATGTTATTTGTTGTATATTTTGTATGACGTTTTTATACCGATTCTCGGCAGATCTGGTCCTATTTTTCCCGATATCGTTATATCTGGATTAACCAGCCTTTCAGTGACCATTCCTGGATTAGTAATATCTGCTTCACTTTTTCTCACTAGCAAAACCAGTAAACGATGGATTTCCTTTATGCTTTTTCATTTCACTATTTCTTATTACATTTTCATTCATTGTACAGAATTCGGATTTCCGTATAATCAATCAGAAATAATGCCTAGAAAGCAAAGAATTATTATTAATCACGTTACGAGAAATATCCGAAACCAATTGGGCCAAACTCGTATTTCAGAAAGCGGAGTATGGATAGTTTCATTGGATTCCAATAAACTTATTCCACTCAAAAATCAGTTGCAAGATGTTATCACAGATTCTGTAAGATTTTTATTGTTTTTATAATTTTAATTTGAACCTTCAATAATGATTATAAAAGGTAGTGCCGAAAATTTGTGTTAAATTAGAAAACATTGATTTAAAGTCAAAATCTAAATGAAATTTAATTAATCAAATAATTTTGGTTTTTCAATTTTTATTTTCACAATTAATCGAAAATTGAATGTTTTTTTCATAATATTAGATGAAAATAGATATTTATTTGGGTAGTCGCAAGTTCTCAGTGTGGGCTTTTTTAAATGTTGAAAATTAAAATTTGGATAAAGCTGTTTGAAAATTTGATGTTATAAAAAAATGATTGATTTAACTTTATCCATTAACCTTTCCAAGATTGTAGGGACGTAATGTAAATTTTATATTTACTTTTAAATATATAACATAAATGTATAAAGTGACTTAGGATTTTTTTTATTTTATGAACATTTCTTTCAAAACAAGTCATAACAAGTTAAATTTAACAAAACAATATGTCAATTGTATCAGTATACTTTGAGGAGTGTGTAAGTTCTGCATGGTGTTTCGTTATTTATTGATATTTTGCTAGTTACCATACATGCATCACATTGTGTTGAGCTGGATTTCCTATAATGTAAAATTAAAATCAATAATTTTAACATAGATACATACCAACTTACTTTGATGTTGTTCTTGTGCAGCGAGATACTTTACACCAGGGATCTCAAACTCAAATTACTCTGAGGGCCAGATAACGACTTTTAAATTACCTCGAGGGTCGCTTCATCGGATATGCTTCTAAAATTACAAAATTCTTTAAAAAATAACAATAGCAATATGCTATACAAATTTTATTTAATCCATTTATTAAAAATAATTTCTAGTCTGGGTTCAATTACCGCATTAGGTTTACGTTACAATCAGTTTTTGTTCTGGCTACTTAGCTTTCAGCGTTCTGTATCAACAAGAACTTTAATATTAGACTTGAATTTATGATATGAAACCAATCTCAGTGTTTTTGTAGGTTTTATGTAGAAATGCTGTATACATTTTAGAATGATAATCTTAGTTTTCTAGTCATTTGTTTAACAATCAAAGGCTTATTGTTATACAGACAGATAACTTAATTTGTATTGTACTTGATCTTTTATTATTGAAAATTTTATTTCTCCAATTGTGTAAGATTAAGACTATAATTTCAGTCTGGTGCTTAAAAGAGCACGATATATTATTATCTCTAGGAAATACAAGAAAACTCCTAATCTAAAAATTAGAAAAAAACTATATCAATATCTACTGAATAATCAAATATCTTTAAAACAATTCCAGTCTATATGTAGTTATGCTTTACAACTGGTGACATCATTCATGAGATTATGAAATGCTCTGGCCGTCTGGTAGATGAATGCTCATAAAAAGCATTGTCTTTAATCAAGTTTTTTTAAAGATCTGATAAAAATATACAAAATAAAATTTTGCTATCAATTTCGGTTTTTTCAAAGCATGCTGATAAACCATTTAATAAACAAAAAATTATCATGAGAAAATTGAGATCTTGTATATATGGAACTTTTTAAAAGACGTCTTCTAGCTGCCTATGAAGTTGGCATAACTAATTTATTTAATATTGAAAAGACATTTTATCAGATTCTCTAGCATGGACAAAAGGCACGATAATCTTTAGGCTTAACTTGTTTATTGTTTGCGATTTTGGATTTTATTATAGTTAAACAGAATTTACCGTATTATGTAGATCTAAAACAAAATAAATGTTTTCATTTATTTGTTACTAGGCGACAGTAGAAAAGATGATAATTTCTAAACTGTAACTGCTGTAGACAAGAGCTTTTGTTGAGAACTTTTTGCTTACCTTTTTTTACCTTTTTATTTTATAGTAAATTAACGAGGCATTAATCCTTTTTAGGGAAACACAAAAAATATTTATGCATTCTAAAGAACTTTAATATCTCTCAAATTCTGATGTATATTGGAATGGACTGGATGGAGTACGAATATTTGTGAAAATCACATAAAATTAGATAAATAATATATTTTATTAGATAGTCATTTAACCAGTGATTTGCATTAATGATAATAAATTCCAATATTTTGAAATGTTTTCATTGTTTTGTACTTAAAATGTTTTGAAATAAATTGAAAATTGTGAAACCATATATAGAAATTCCATTGAAAATAAAATTCTGATTTTATTTGAATTGCTGTTTATAGCATAAAAGGCCAAACTGCAGCTCTCGACCCTCATGTGGCTCTTTAGCATCATCTATTTGGCTCCCATGACGTGAAGTTATTTAAAATATATATATTTTTATTTTAAAATTAAAAGACATAAAATATTAAGATTGCATTGATTGAAATATTCTATGATTTTTTTTGCTTTCTGATTTAATTTCCATGAATTTTTAATTTTCAAATTCCATTTGATTGATATTTTACCGTTAAAATGTGGTACGATTTTAACGGTTGGTACGATTATGGTACGATTGATTTATATGTAAATAATGGAAAAATATGTAAGTCAAATGAAAAATATGTAAATCAAATATTAAATTTAAAAATTATAATAATAATAGAATTTTAAGTATCACATCAATTTAATTATTTCAATAAAAATTAAATACTCGTGCCGATTATGGTACGATTGATTTATTGTAAGTAATGGAAAAATATGTAAGTCAAATATTAAATTTAAAAATTATAATAATAATAGAATTTTAAGCATCACATCAATTTAATTATTTCAATAAACATTAAATACTCATGATTTTCAAAGAATTTAAACTTTTCACGGAAACAGAATTCATCAACGTATGATGAAAGTTTTGATCTTCGAACGTAATTTTTTGCACGAAGCAGGATCCACAAAGTTTTCTTTGTGTTTGACAGCTAGATGGGAATAATTAGACGTATTTTCTGAATAGAAACTCATATAAAATTAATATTAAAATATATTAAAAATTAATATCTAAAATATATTAAATTATTGTATAATATAAGTTTATATTTTTTTAAAATTTTTTGTCCTTATAGGAGCTTAAAATTCTATTATTATTATAATTTTTAAATTTAATATTTGACTTACATATTTTTCCATTACTTACATATAAATCAATCGTGCCAAAATTATTATGAATTCGTTAAAGTGTTTCATTTGATAGGTGATATTTATTATTCTGTATTCATTGTATATTTTGATTATGGCTCTCCAAATTTTAAGTTAATGAATTATGGCTCCTGTCGGACTAAAGTCTGGCCACCTCTGGTCTATAGCATGCTTTCCTTGGTTAATCATTTTGTTGATTTAAGAATAATTTGATTAAGTTTTTTTCAAATGCCATTTTGATTCCATTACAATAGTAGTCCGCAACATTTTTAAATATAGCACTCCTCGGAAATTTTTCCAAACTCACCTAATCTTCAGAAGCATCTAATGAAACTTTAACTATCCCCATTTCCTTTATTATGTTTACGGTTGTGTTAAAAATGGATAATAAATTAACTTTTAAAGGCAGTAGAATCGAGGACACATTTGGGAATCTCTGTTAAACAAGAAAAACAAAAACATACTAAAATATTAAGCCTTTATTTTCAATTCAATTTTTGTATTATAGACCTTTATGAAATTATTAATAATGTATAGTATTCTACACTGAATTTCTTGCTGATAGTGCTTGTTAGTTCAAAATTTCACATTTGGTTTTAGAGATGTCAGCATTAAACGTAGATGTACATGTTACAAGATATCAAGTCGGTTTTGTTCTTCCGTAAAGTGCTTTTTTAAATATCCTAATCATAATTTGGCAAATATTAATGCGAAGCTGACAAATAAAACCTAAAATTTAATATATTATTGATATGATATATTAATTCTCTTCAATAAACTTGAGAAATTCATTTCAATCTTCATACTTGGATCTGTAACATGTACTAATGTATTTTGTATGTATCTTAATTATGTAGCTCAACAAGCTTTTCTTAAAGTGATTTATCTATTTCTTTCACGTCTACGTTCAAAGTGTCGACCATTTAAGAATCAATAAACTAACTAATAATGTCATTAAACCAATTACATGTTCTGTGTTATTGCAGAAATGCTCTCTTAATTTCTAGTGTCATCCTGTACGATGTTGTCTTATTTTGTATCTAGTTCTGGAAGCTGTGCAAATTCTCTTGTGAAATATTTTGATTATATATTATTTAGTTCTTTGTCCACCTTATCAGTTGTTGACCTTTTGAAAATTTTTGAGATTGTCGCTGTTTTACTCTTTTAAATATGATGAAAGTTTAATCCATTTTATCTGAATGCATAGCTTTTAGATTCTGTAAATGAAATGGCTTCATTGCCTCATCAGAGAATATATGATTGCCCAGCAAACTCGTTGACTTTCAATGAAGCCGTAGACTAAGTAATCTTATGAATACTGTCACTACGTCCTTTCCATCTAATCAATGACAGTTAACAAATAGAAACAATCTTTTGATCTTATTTCTTATACCTCAAAGATGTGTTTTAAATAAATGAATTTTTTTAAAAATATATGTATAGATAATTTGAGCGTTCCTTACCGCTCACTCAGCCATAAATATCATTTTAAAGCTATGTTACCTTAAAACTATTGTTAATGCACTTTTTGATGATCAGTGCATTCAATTATTATAAAAAGACAATTGAACAAAATCTAAAAACAATAATTTTTTTAGGTAATTAAATCATTCAACTTTTCTGTTTTTAAACATTTTAGAGTTATAATCTTTCTTTTTTCATTTTTGTTTGACTATGGATGATTAAATTCAAACTATTCACAATAATCTTTTATCTGTTAGCATTGAAAAGAGAACGAAGATAAAATTTGAATATATGATATTAAATTAATAGTGAATCGTATTACAAATTTGTCACTCTAGTTAATATAGAAAACATTTGCAAATTTCATTTTATTTGAATATATATCAAAAATCTTTAATGTTTTAATGATAATTTATTTTAATTAGTATTCTTTCTTCCTTTGATTGTGCTTCATTTAAACGGTTAATGCCACTAAAAGTCCGTAAAAACCAACAAATGAATCCATTGTTTGACTGGATTAAAATTTTATATTCTACAAATTTTTCTATCACCCTAGCGGCCATACTGTTTAGGAGAATTTGAAAAATACACTTTTATCAACAAAAAAAAACAACTTATTAATGGCATAATATATAAATGGCACCTCCATATAAAGCACATCCTATTTGCAACTAATTCTTCTTCGGGTGTACTTCTTAAAATTAGGTGTACTTATAAGAGAAATATTGAAAAATAAAAAAGTTTGATACACCATATTCAATAAAAATTGAGGGTCTTTATACATGGTAAATGTCGTGAAGTTTAAAATTCTAGCAAATACATTGTTAACTAATTGCATTGCTTCATAATTAGTTATGGGTTGAACTTTTTCATCGTTCTCTTGTTTTTATTTTTCTAACCTGTCATCTTTACTCCCATTTTCTTCATCATCTCGATTAGTTAGATAATCATCTAATATGGTATCAAGAATTTCATTATTGTTAGGAATATTAAAGGTTTCAACAACTTCTTCAAAAACAACATCAATTGGGGTAAGTCCGATTATTTCAGCTGAGTCATTCATTTCCCTGATTTTAACACTGACCTTTGTCAGCGCATCTAAAATTATTATCTAAATTACATAATAACGTAATCAAAATTAATTATGTCATTTAATCCGGTTAAACCCCCCGGGGGTTTGGAATACTGGGAATTTTGTGTGTGGTCCCAGTGTGCTCATAATAACATAATTAGGTAATTAATCTTGATTACGTCATGTAATTAAGATAATTAATTTTTGTGTTTATTTTCGAATTTAAATTTTACCAAATTTTCTTTTAATGTAATTTTTTAAATGTAAATTTTTTTTAATGAAATTTGTAAAATAAAATTTTTTAATGTTACTTTTTTAATTTTTGACTATCGATAAAAAAGCCTAAAATAAAAATTACCTCAAATTGCCTACGATGGTCATACTATAATCCGGGGGTATTTTTGATTACCGATAAAAATTGGCTTGAATCGCCTACCAATTAAAAATCCTAAAAATATTTTCTCGATTAAAAAGCTAAAGTATTTTTTCTCCATTTAAAGCGTAAAAATATTTCTTCAATTAAAAAGCCTACAAATTTTTAAAAATATCACTCATAATATATATGTCCAAAGTTATGCTGTATAAATTGCTGAATCAAATGGGCATCAGGAAACTGTGTTTACGATTTCTTCCGAGTGAAAAGCAATTTAAGTATTTTGAAAATTTTGAAAACCTTTTTGATAGGTTTCTGAAACATATAGTCACAGAATATGAATCACCTCTGAGCCTATACATACTTGCAAATACACGTGAGTCTGCCGAATGTAAGATGTCAGAATCGAAACCATTTTTGAAAATGAGAATTGGGACATCTCACAAGAAATATCTAATGTTTATAATCTTTTGGGGCGTGACAAGTTTTCTTAAAATCGATTTCGCTGCATCAGACGTCAAAATTTTTAATTATTGTTATTACAATTGATAAATAAAGAAAGAAAAAATCGACAAGAAAAATATAAATAATGAACTTTAGTTATTGTATGACAATGTCTCAATCCACATATCCCACTTAACAATTGATTCATATGAATTGTCACTGTACCTCGTCCACCATATAGTCCCGACATCGTCCCTAGTGATTTTCACATTCGAAAACTAAAGAAGGATTAGCGTCGACAATTTTTTGATTGTACCATCGTTTTTCAGCAGCATTTCACGGGTTTGCTGACTTCATACCCTAAAGCCTTATGTGAAAAGCTATATTGGACTGGCGGAAATACGTGAAAGTTTGCGGAGCTTAAATAGAGAAATAAACTTTACATATTACTTGTTTTTTATTGAAAGTTTGCCTAAAATTTGTTGTTTATTTCTTGTCGAATCTAAGTACTTATATGGCGCATCACGTATCATCAGTCTTACTATGGTTATTTTAGCTATAGTTAATAAATTTTTTGTTGCAATTTTCCCTGTGTATTTGCTATTGTAAGTCTGTGTGATTGTATTTTATTTTTCTCACCCAAATGATTTTACTGCTTTTCTATAGTAATGCCACTTAATTTATATCGATCCCCATAATTTTTGTAATTATTTCAAATAGAAGTGTTTATATTTTCTATATATAGTAGATCTTAATTTGTTATAATTCTGCACAAAATGGATGATAACTGGTATAAATTTTGGTTCATATAATAGATTAAAAAGGGAAATGGTGTATTAAGGTTGATATTTGATATGGTTTTCTACTAACACTAAAATGCATAAATACCTGGCTGGCTGGTTAGGTATTCAAATAAGTTATTAATTTTTCAAGTGATTTACGAGCACATTTAAATTTATTAGCTGACTTATTAAGTTTCAATTAGTATTAATGAATGAACATTTAGATGCAAGAAATATTTTGTGAATCTCGTCCTTATTGTGGTTATCCATTGCTTTATCCATTTGCTAAAGTCGTGGATGAAAGTTTATGGTTACCTCAAAAACCTCATCAATTGAAGCCAGCTGCTTCTATAATTATTCTAAGTAAAGTCACTCATATATCTGGTATGGTAAATGTTTCTATGCAAATATCGGGCCCGTCTCATACTTATTTATATCTGATGACTCCATCTACAATGCGAATCATTAGTTGGTCTCTTGGTCCTGACCCACCTCAACCAGTCGCGATGCCACTTCTTTCTAACTCGAATAATCGTCATTATTTCATAACTTATGCCTATGGTAAGAAGCCTGCCAAACCTCTACGTTTATGGATGATGTTCATGCCAAAAATTGATCCACCAAATGATTACCCTAAGAATGTCCAAGAAAATCAAATCGAAATAGCTCTAGCTGCGCATTATTTAACCGCTCAAACCAATGAACTGGAAACCATGCTCCATATTATGCCTAAATGGGTTGTGCCTACAGCGGTTGCCAGCACCTATGAGCACCTGATCGTAGATTTCGACCAAAATTTGAGCTATGTACAGTGATTTATATTTAGTGTTTAGTTTTCGGCCTTGAAAACCTTATGAAATTATGTTTAATTATAGTTTTTATTATTTTTTTAATCTAATTTTTATTTTATAATTGCGAGTCCATTTCGCCAGATAGAAGTTGAAAATATATATTGCCTGTTGATATTCAGTGGTAATAAATTCTATAATTGGCGAGGTGATCCGTATATTAATAATGACCACCTTCATAATATTGCCTAATTTTATGGTTTTATTTTTTGTGATTCTGAACGTTTGTGTCTTTTAGATAAATCTATAAGTCAGCAAATAATAAATATATTTGTTCATTTTGAATTTGATTCAACTAAAATTTTCTGTAATGAAATATGAATTGCAATTATAAATTATTAATTATAAATTAATAAAAATGTAGAATTATTTTCATACTAAAGGCAAACGTATGTAATTGGTAAAGCGGCATCTATTAAGGATCACAGGGTGGAGCACGAGGGTTACTCCAAAAAGGGCCTTACATTTTGTAAAAACTATCTAAATGCCTTATTGAATATCAATTATGGAAGACTTAGAAGTAGACTTCCGTCACTTGACTAGTATTTTTAGGTAATAAAATTGAATTGTAGAGTTGTAACCAATTTATCTAAAATGAAACCTATAGCAACATTTAAATTTCGTCTGAACGCGGTTTAGCTCTTTCTGGCTAAAGTTACTATGTTACTATAGTACCATGTATAATCGTCAATAACTCTATATTACGTAATTTCTGTCTTCCTTGATGATTCCGCAAATACATAATCTATTCAAGTGGGAGATTTTAAAACAACATCTTTCGGTTTCATTAAATGAAATGTATAAAACCAGATGATCAGCTCGGATTGATGGCGTTAAGCCTGTTGCGCACCATTTAGATTCACTGAGAATTGCTCTGAATGAATTTGAGTCACTTTATTTGACAACACAGGCTAAAGCAGAACTATATGCAATTCAAAAATATAGTTCCATGTTTGAAATTATTGTGATATCTTCTCTTTAAATGAAGTTACTAAAATTGATTCATGAAACAAATTTGATCATTACTACTCTAGTCATTGAATTTGAAAGTCTTACAAATGACATTCGCAGTTTGCGTGAAAAATAGAATCAGATAGTAGCAACAAATATTGGCATATCAGATAAATTTTCTACCAATTGTCATGTACCGAGTGAAGCTGAAGCAGATTTGTCTTTTAAAATCAATGCATTCTTTGTCACATTTTAGTCCCGGTCAGAGGCCACATTTGGAAATGGCCCAGGCCTGTTCTAACCTGTGAAAGGGCCTGAGGACCACCATTGGAAGGTAGAGGTCTCCATAAACGAGTAATTAGAATACTTTTAATTTCTAACCTTTCTCGGAAAGGAAATCTAACTGTTCAACAATATTTTTTGGCAGTTTATTTTTGAATAGTCTTAGTGTTCATAAACATTTTCAAAACAATAGTTTTCTAATGCCTTATTTATTCGCCCCTGTACACTCGCAAGACCGTTGGCGCCCATGACATATAACTTATTTACTAGTTCCTATAATTGCCAGTGACAAAATGGTATATTTTTTCAGCTCAGAATTATTGAGTTTAATTTGTAATAATAGCATATTTATCAAATTAATTGGAGAAATATTAATAATTATGCATTCAAATCATCAGTTATTATCAAAACTAATATAATATTTTATATTGTCACGTGAAGTGCAGCAATTCTCTATGAATTCTACGCAATTATTAAGTAATTAAATTTTTATAAATTAATGCAGTGTTTGTTAACAGGTGTTCTGCGGAACACTAGTGTTTCATGGAACTAGATGAAGTGTTCCACCAAACTTAGATATTCAGAAAAAAATGCTCAGGTATTATTTATCGATGAAATGGGTTTAAAGTATTCCCACGACTAAGTAAAGAAAAACAAATAGTATGAACTCCCGCAGTTGCAATAGTCGCAAACATTCGATCTCGAAATATCTCTATATACTGTGCAATGTCTCATACAGGCATAGTTTACTATCAAACTCAAGTAACACCTGCCAATACAGGCAGCACCTCAACTCCATTCAACCCTACGTCGCAATAGAAGAGGTGCAAACCTGGAATTATGAACGTATCCGTCGTCGGCATCGAAAAGAGGCTAGAATATTTCACTAGTTGAAGAAACAGCCAAACAAACTGGAATAAATTACTGTAAACCATTCTATTGTATAACATAAATTATATTTATCAGTATTAATTAACTCACTTCGCTTATTTTACTTTAATCGAAATCTAATAACCTTTTGATTCCTTGTTAAAAATAAATAACGATAAGAACACAGAAGTGTTGGGCCAATATAAGGATTTGTTTAAATGGATCGGAAATAGCAAGCATAATACAGCAACGCAGATATAAATTCAGATCTATTAACATCAATAAAACACCCTAAAATATGAGGAAAATGTAATTAAATATAAAATCAAAAAACATAAAAGTAAATTAAAATAATAACAGATATGCATCAAGATCAGCACAAAATTAACACAAAAATAACATGATAACAGGAAAATTTGACCGAAAATAAATCAACTTATAAAACCGGCATTTTAATGGAAAAAGCTGGTTAAAAATAAAATATTTCTAATGGGAAATACTTAATTAAAATATAAATAAAATAAATTATCTATTTAATGCAAGAAAATAACAAAATTAGAATTAGATATTCCAAGTAAAATCAAGGTCAAATTTTGTTTTAACGCATCAAAAAACACTCAAGGTTAGGGTCACAAATCGGTATAAATACCGATTCATTTTTATAGAAAATAATCACTTTTCCTTGTGAAATTGTTTTTCTGCCAAAAAGTTACGAACGCTTTTTCTTTGAAAAATAACTTTACACTGTGAAACATTTACGGGAAGCAGAACGCTCGAGAATTTTGTAATCAACTTACATGATACATACTCAAGCAAACTACAAGTAAGTCCATACTTGGGCGTGTCATCTGCAAGTATGATGTGTATGAATGAAAACGTATTAATTATGTCAATTATATGCTTCAAACTAATCAGGTTTCATTTTAGTTTTGTCAAAGTTTTCCGGCCCACAGTCAGCACATATCACAAGTGAATAAAATCAAACATACTATCAGATTGTGTAAGAGGGGTTCTCCGCCTATAATCTGTGCCCGTGAAGGTCCAGTCGTGAGTAACAACGAATTCTAAACGTCAATAATTCTTCTCTATGGGGATGTTGGTTAGATCGGAGGGTAGTCTTTTGGCTGCTCCACTTTCTTCCCTCGCCCGAAAATTCGACGCAAAATCATACCAGACATATCGGCTTAAAATCATCAACACCAAGAAGCTCAGTGGGCACTCTTAAATCATAATATGAACACAATTTCAACCCTAAGATCAAAATTAAGTAAATGGGTGAGCAGCAAGGGCGCGACATTTATGTAACGAATCTTAAATGAAAAATGTGATTTCAGTAACTAACCTTGAAAAATAAATTAAAAGATGATAATTAAACCTAAAGTCAATCCATGTCACGAAATTTAATTAACACTTGATCTATAACCAAGATAGTTGGCGAAAATTCGAACCCCTATAGATAGCTAAATATGTGTTCATTCACTAAGAATGGCTAGTCCTGAGTATACAATATTTAGAAATAGATACTAACCAGGTAATTAAATAAGTAAGAATAGGTAATAACCAGGTGGTTAGGATGGTTAATGACCAGACTTGATGATAAACTATAGTAACGGCTAGCCTTCACTCAATTAGGTAGAGAATATAAAAATGAGATATAGTGTTAAACTTTTTAGAGTTAAGCCCTTAAAATTAATTTATAACAATAAAAAAGCCCAATAACAACATAGAAAGTTTATTCGCGCATGAAATAACCTGATAAGTTCAATATCGACTGAGAACCGTACGAGAACCTAATAAATAAAGTCAACAAGTACCCCAACGAATGGTAGTTAAGCTGCATCCATGTTTAAAATTAATAAAATCAAGTACCAACACCGTAATAAAGTTATGAAATAACGTCAGGAACCCATGTAAGACATAATGACCAATTCAAAATAAAAATGGCACATTTCGAGACTGAGAACGAATCAATTATTAGTCACCAAACACAGTAAAGTGTGTAGTTAATCTTCTCAACTGAGCTTGATAAGATGATTTCCCCATGCATTTTCGCTATCGCACACGGATAACTAGTAAAACAAGGTCTACTAGAACCCCGACAAATCTCCGATTCAAGATCTCCTGAAGTAGTGAGTCAAAATCCCGACCAATTGAACAAAAATAGAACTTACCCAGCAACAGTAACCAGCCAAGTACATAAGCTGAATGGTAAAACACAACTCAAAGCATTCATCACTTAGCATACGAACAATATTGTAAACTGAGGTCACCAATTAGTATAAGAAAAGCCCATGATCATTGTGAAACATCCGTAGCTGCAGTGATCTTATGTCACATTTAATATTGAATAATGTTAACAGACTATAACTGCAGAATTCAGAGGACATTCAGCCAACAATAATCATTAAACTAGATAGACGTAGGCCTCGAGAATCAAGAGTGTCACCTACCTACTAACAAATAACATTTACATTAGAAATATAAGAAATGCGCGAAAAAAAACAAACCGATTAAAAGTTAAAGTTTTCGCGTAGGATTTTATTAAATAAACTGGGGGTGAATCAGTTCTCAGAACCAGCTGTTACACCTTGCCACTATAAATCGAGTGAACATCATTGATCATCATTCAGTCTGATATCATGAAAATATCGGATAACGAGAAACCAACTTCAGTCAAGAAATCGAGAGGACTAACAATGGGTGCAGATAAATCAATTAATGCGGACACTCCACGACTTTCGACAACCAGCATGACAATACTTTAATCTTCCCCGAATAATCTGAGACTCAGTAGCGAAAAATCGAATCCTGGAACGACGAAGATAGGGTGGCACAATATCGACAGTCCTTGAGAGACGCGGGCTATAGTCTCTCCACGTTGGTTGATGATAGTTGGCCAACCAGAGAAGGCTCCAGGCAAAATGAAATCGAGATACCCAGCCTCGCTATCAAGCGCGAACCTGGCCGAAACCCTGCTCGAGAAGGCGCTAGGGCTTGGAATTTTCTTTATATCGCCTGGAAGAGCTGGTACAAAAATTCCAGTGGAAAGTTAGAATGGCACGAAAACGACTGGAACGAGTCAATTCTGCTATTGCCTCAGGTGAAATCCCCAGTGCGGATGGTTACGCGCCGGATTATGGTGTATCCTTTAAGTTAAAAGAACCAGCACTCACACGGATGCGTGTGCCAACCAACATAATCCTTCCGGCCAAATTGTTTATTGGATCGATACGACACCGGAACAGGAGAGACGAACACTCCTATCAATGTCAACACCCTATGAGGAAGGAGCAGAATCAATGTATGAGACCACTCCAAGACAGAAGATTTGGAAAGCCTTATCGATGATAAATCCACGAACTCTAATAAATTGGTGTTGATAATTAATAAATGTTAGCTTAGTCAAATAAATTCGTTGTGTTATAATTAATTTCTATAAAACAAATCGACTACATTTACCCTTTATCTTTACCTATATTAAGATTTGATTAACAATTCCTTAATTCCCGGTACATTTCCCATGATTTTAAGTAGTTACAACCCTCTGCGGTCACTTTAATAGATGCTTCTCTCTTCTATCAGATTATATCATTCAACTTTTGGAAAAGATACTTTCAAATTTACATTTCTATACTATCCTATCCTTTCCTACTTGATTTTTCATTAATTTTCCGTAAATATTTTAAATTTTCCCTACAAAACTTTAATCCCGCTTAACTTAAGTCGCACTTCCCATGAGTTTAGATTTCTGCTCGCCCGGCCACTTTTCAGTAGCCGCTACGAGTCGTTCAACGATGCACTGCGTGGAGGTATTGTGCAATTGCCAGACCCTACTGCGTACGACCGAGGTTTCAACGGGACACAACCCACGAGCACAACTAGGGAACTTAATCCACCAGCCGGCACTCGATCCGTCCCATTGATAGCTATTCAAATACGTATTATAAATAAGATTTTAGGGGGACTTGTCAGTGCCACCAAAAGGTTCCACGACCATCCAGAATGAAATCAAAACTTTAACTCCGAAATATATATTTACACCAAAAAATAACAGTACTTACAATCCACAGTCATGCAACCAGATTTGAAAAATTGGCATAAATTGGCATACAAATTTTGTCTAGTAGTTTCCTGACTGAAAAAATGTCTGAAAATTATGAAAATAACTGCCGTATATATAGTATTTTTGTGCCTGTGTGCGACCAATGGGCGATTTTTTGCCATTTTTAGGGCTTTTAATTATTTTATTTATTTCAAAATATTTTTGTAATTTTTTATATATTTTTCTTTATTTTTTGATATATTAATATTTTATTGTTAGATTTTATTTTTATTATTATTTTCTTAAAATATTATTTTTAAACCCCAATATTTTGTTTTCTGGTCGCCTCTTCTGCCTGTGTTTTTTCTAAACCTTATTTTGCAAGGTTTTGGCAGTTTATTTTATTTTTCGTATGTTTCATTTTGTATCTGTAGGCATTTTTCCGAATTTTAATTAATTGTTTTATTTAATTTTTGTTATATTTTTAATTTGTTTTAATTAATATGTTTTATTTTATTTTTGGTCTCTTCTTGCGGTATGTGTTTATGTAACGGTAGCCATATTGACAATTTCCAAATTACATTAATCATTTTGTTCTAACTTATACAATTTTCACCTTTTTGTTTAAATTGGTTTTGTAATTTTTGTTTTAATTTTGGCTGAGCCCAACATTTTCAAAATTCAAGATTTCACAAATGTTGATAGATCTTCGGCTATCAGTAAATAGGATTCTCGTATCAGTTGACGGGTTCGTTGTCATAATTCGATCGGTGATGTTGATTTTTTAGCAATTGGCTTTATATTTTCTTGGATATTCTTTCTCTCAATAGTAGGGTTTTTGAATATGGTAGCTTTTTCGGATAATCTTATTATGATTCAGTTGAGTCTGTATACGATCGTTTTCGATAATATTGCGCTTCTGGAGTTTTACCTTTATGATTTCAATGACAGCTTTCGAAAGTTGCGTTGTCCAACTACGTTTTCATCAAACAGTTTGTTGAAACTTTTTGCAAAATGTAATTTTTGTCAAATAACGGTTAAAACTGAAATCAGCATCGGGATTTTTACATATCTTCTGTATGCACTAAAAAAAATTCGAAATTTGAATTTTTTGGCCTAAATTTCGTTATTTTGCTCAATTCTTTGAAATTATCAATTTTCTCATTATATTTCACGATCATTTTCTAATATATTAATTTATTCGTTTCTAGCTTATTTTTCCTTGGTTATTTATTATGTAAAATTTTGTGTAAAATATGATGTAACACCTAGCTAACATAGAAAGACGGATTCATGAAAATGAAGTGGTTACCTAATTTATTAAATCTAGTCAATCTATAATGAAGTAAAGAGCTAAGATAAAGAGGAAACTGCAAAAGAGCCTACAATTAACAAGGATTTGCTTCAAAATTCTATTTACCTGCTTGTATAAATATGATGTAAGAGTTGATCATATGGTTGAGATCATAACTGAAAATCATGCGATCATTCAGAACTGACCCGCCATGGCGTGAATACTGCTTTCCAATCGATAAATTAATAAAATATGAAAATACCAGAAATTAAATTTAACTCCTGTCAGATTGATTCTGTTTTCAATGACCTTGATTACCATGGTAACCTAATATTAAAACAAAACTTTTTGAATTTTTCTACGAACAAAATCACCATCTTTCATAAAAACGCAAGAAATTTTTACAAAGACAAAATAAAACGAAGCCTTGAAAATTGCGGATATTATAAATATTGACAGAAAACAACAGTAGAGCAATCATTTATATCTTTCAATATGGGGGGATGACGATATCACCGCAGCGCTCCTTGATTGATTATTATTATTGATGTTGTTGCTGCTGTTCTGTAGGTTTGATTGCAGTTTGTTCATCGGTGGCGGCGGCGAGGGCGACAGCACCATCACATCGATATCATCTTCATCGATATCTGTGAGGAATCGACGGTTGTTATGATGATGCAAAACTTCAGTGCCCTCCTCATTGGTCTGTATAAGATCGACAATATTCTCTCCAGGGAAATAATGCTGCTGGAGAGATGCAAACAGATTCTCATCGCGACTGATCGAATCATCACTGTCGGAGGAGCAGTGATTATTGTCTGCAGGGGGAGTTGCAAGGAACTGCATTATTTCCTCGTCATTATCTCCGGGGAATTTCCCAATTTCCGGTCTGTTCGGTGCATGCTCAACTGATTGGGACTGTTTCTGATCGGTCAGCCAACTTTGAAAGGTGTCCCTGCAGTCATTTATTAGGCACTTGGCAGAGCAATATTGACCATCCCAACGGCTGTCTTGGACGGGTTTGTTTGTACAAGACTCATATTTACAAGTTTCTATTGGATTGGCTACGTAATTGAGGCTAGTTTCAGACGAATAGTCGTTGTTATTGACAATGGTCGACCGATAGGAATAGAGAGAGTGGCGGGAATTGTGATTGGATTTGACAGGAGCTGGATTGGCATGATATACACTTGCTTTGCCGACGAGATTCTGCAACCGTTCGGGAATGGAATTCAAGCTGTCTTTTAGATTGTTTGCAATGGGACTTGTCTGGTGTTCCTTATGTGCCGCTGCTGCGGACACCCATGATTTGTATTTCATTTTACCGGTCTACACAAAATGTATCACTTTATATCAAATATATTTCCGAATCATTTACTGCATCAGGGAGTAAAACCGATCGAAATTTTAGTAACAAATCTCTGTATTCACTGATTCGTTGATCCATTGTGTCAAATAGCTCCTGTTTGCAGATGTCACAATTAAAAGCAATTGCATACAAAATAAATAAACAATTATCATCAGCAATGTATCAACAGATGAAGAAACCTAATTTGATATTTCATATAATATTAAATTTTAATGTTATCTGAAAATCGATTTTTCTATTGACTGATGAATTTTATTTGTTTATTATATATCAAACTTATCTAGGAATTTTAGTTTGAAAAGAAATCTGGAATTGTGGAGTGATTTTGTAAAGAAAAAAAATAAAATTTATAATATCTTGGAGTTATTTTTGCAAAAAAATTTTCGTTTTAAAAGTTGATCATTATGTTAAGTAGCATGAATTTATAAAGCTATGCTATGATATATGTGAAGAGAATTATATTGAGTTTGGCATCCTTTGTTTAATCTTTTTATTGATTTGGTTTCACAATGAATGATAGTGTTATTTCCAGAAACATTGCTGATTAAATGGCTATTTCATATTTCAAATGATGATTAATTAATACAGAAAGTTATGAAAGAGTAAAAATATGGTATTATTAGACGAAGAGATAACAAATGGTGTAGTTTATGTTGCTATTGCAATCTTTCACAATGTTTTTGACGTTTATTATTTGGATATAATTCCAGCGATGAAAGTCATAGTTTATGGTTAAATGGCTATAGGGACCAAGGTCGTTCGAAATTGTAACCTAATAGTAAAATAGATTGACTCTCATAATTATACAGTACCTCACTTGGTTATAAACTAATGTTTTCTATTTAATGTTTTATCTATCTCATTTAAACAACCTACTGTCGATATACCAAACAATTTCCTAGAAATAGTTCATGAAAGTTAAAATGGTGATTTTAAATAATTTTACTTTGATGTTCAAAATTCCATTGAAAAATAAATATAAAATGAATATTTCACCGTAATTTTGAGCGAAAAATCGTGAACTTTCAGTCAAAAATCAGAGTAAAATGTATATTAATTTCATTTCTAATAAATATTGAAATTTTTTCCAAAAAGATCGAATGATTTAGTACGGAAGCCAAGACTTTATGAAAAAAATAAGTGTCACACATATATAGTTTGTTTTTGAAGTTTTATAAATGTCATGTTTTCTATCTAATATCATTAATAATACATAACGTGATTTAATTTTAAATCCATTAACCTTAGGCGTATTTATCAATCACTGTCCATGAAATCCGTTAAAATACTAGTGACATTGTAAGTATATGTGATAGAAAGAATCAATAAAAAAAGGTTTAGAAAGCTTGATAATTCTAGTTTTTTGGTCTTAAAAATCGTATTTAGTATTTGTTTGAGAGATAGAATAACTGATATATTACTGTCATTTCTGATAAGTGGCTCAAAAATGTTTACAGAGAACAAAATAATCATTTTCCCTTTGTATTAATAATGTTGATGGACATCGTAAAAATAAAGAATAAAATTTTCTTTTGCTTTTTATAGACTATTTATTTCACATTATTACATAGCTACAGGTATTTTAATTGCAAATGGACTAAATGGATTCGTAATCTAATTTTAATAACGTTAATTTTTTACATTATAATCAATAGTATATTTGTTTAATAATCTAGATCGATAAATCAGCATAAATAATCAATAAAAATAAAAACTGGGGAAAGGCAGTGCTGAAAATGTAGATTATATTAGAAATTGATATAAAATAGAATTTAATAAATAAAATTGAATAGAATAGAATAGATCAAAGGTGAATTTTCCTGCTAAATAAAATAATTAAACCTGTAAAATAAATTGATTAATAATTTAAATACCAATATAAACCGATTTCACAGAAAATATTTATTATATTGATACAAAAAGCTAAGCAAGTAGTTTAATGTGCACAGTAAATCAATTGTGCTTTTAAATGAATATAATAACAGCAAATAGTTAATCTTTATTATTGCTATGTATTTTTTAAGTTTTTTTAAAACGTTTTAACTGGGGAATTTAATTATGATGGTTATAAAAATAACTAATTACTTTTAGTACGAGTTTAGTTAGTGTTTAGATGTATTAGTATAGAACGTTCCCGGCTACTCGTCATATCCAGCTAAAAGGTTACGAATTAAAGGGACATTTTAGTATGTATTGCTTGAGTGCCCCCAAGATATAAAAGCGGATTTCTCTAGGATAATTATTAATCCTTAGTCCTCAATTTATGTCGACAACAAGTGACACTCACGTGAATAGGGATGTTGGCAGTTATTGACAAGGGAGGAACGTGCATAATTGAGCCAGAATACCAAATGATACGACTCATTGGTAATAGTTCGCAGCAATCAATAGCGCACCAATGAGGTCAATTACATCAATGTAAAACAAAATAATCAATATAAGTTAAAATTTCCTTTCGAGCTATGTTTTTCTTATTCCACACAAATTGTTGCAATACTTTTTCTCATGTGTTTTTAATCTATAATTGTGATTTCTCAAGAAATGTAACAATGATAAAGCAAATAAATGCAAAGCACTGGATCAATTATGATATTTTAGTAGCAAATCAGAATAATCATATATAAATGTAATATTGCCTATAACTACTAGCTACAGTCGAGCATAAAATGTGCCACATAATCGATTATTCAGTTTATAACAACTTGGGAGACAGTATTATTGAAGCGACATTTGCAAATTGATTTCCCAACATTTTCGGCTGATAATTTGCATAATGACAATGCAACATATTATGGGGAAATAGAGGAATAGATAAACTGCAGATTACACCTATTGGCAGTCATAGATGAAGCATTTACGTGTATTTATCGGAGTTATTGAAAAAAACCCATTTAATCCTAATTATCTACAAGTTGAAAAGGATATCTGTCAGACAAGAGTTCCTGAAAACTTCCACAGGGTTCCCGCAACAATGAAGACTAAATGGAATCCCCACCGAGAATACATGTTTAAAAATGTTTGGATTAGGAAAACTGAGGGGTTTTTTTTCAAATAAAGGTTCTATGAGTAATTTCCTGGGTCAGGAGGGTTCCAGTGGGCACAAAATGCTGAGTAACCCCGAATTAGGCAATTATCGACATTTTATACCTTATGAAACTCCAAATACATATTTTTGTTCAAAATAGTTTCAAGGGTGCGACAGGTTTGATGTCGAAATATTTTTGTGCATTTTGTGACTGTTGGGTTTTCCAATCTTGTAGAAATTGACACAAAAGCAAGTAAGAAATGCCATTTTGAACACGACAATAAAGAGCCACAATTTGAGATATAGATAGAGAAATTTCTCCACACCATTGTTGAAATAATTTATTGATTTTTTTGGTTTTCATCACGCAATAATCCTGATTTCATCGGATAACATTTTCAATAATTGTTAAGAAAAATACTTTTTATAACGCTTGCTATTAAAAACCTCCAATTTTTGTAATTATCTTGAATATATTATTTACGATTTTCGTTTATTGTTATTCTTTTGTTATCGATGTGGCTTTTTGATTCATTGAATTTAAACGAAAACTTGGGCTCACAACATTAAGATTTATTTTAAAAGGTGTTTTTAAGATGCATTGGTAATACTCGACTATTTTTAGAACCGAAAATTCTTGATTGCAATGTTGCGCCGACGCCATAGACTATAATCGATTTATATATATATATATATATATATATATATATATATATATATATATATATATCCCCAAAATAAAGTGATTTATGATATCCGAGTAGTTTCTAGCATATTTGGATCTCATCAGTAGCACGCAGAAGACTCTATTCAACATTGGATGGTACAAAGTACCTTTGTAATCAGGCCGTATCAAATATCACAATTATTGTACCGATGTTGTCAAATCTATATAAATACGTTTAATATCTTACAAGCAAAACGATTAAGTAGCTCATATCTACTCATAATCTATTGAGTTCAAATTTTAATGGAATTTGTAGGACAAAAATTTCAAATTATACTTTAAAACGTTGAAAATCACGATATCCGTAATGAAACATAATGAAAACCGATTTTGGTTTTCATTGTAGTCAAGGTTACGGTAATAAATGTCAGGTATAGATAGAAACAACTATTAATTGTAAAATAACGAAAAATCGGACTAGGAATAAACGTCTTTGTGATAATTGAGATAATGATGTGCGTGTTTGTATTGCATCCCATTGGATGTTATTATTAATGCGTGTAAATTGTGCATGACTATTTTGCATGGAGATTGCCATCTATTGCCACCCAATGACAGATTTGGTGATTTTGAAGCCATTTCAAATAGTTATAAATCTATAGTAAAAATATCATTTGGGCACCTTAATAATTGGCCAATAGGCATCATTGGTTTTGGAACTGTGATTTTTTTGATTAGTATAAATGAAAGGATATTCATAGATTGAAAAAAGCTACATGAACTCTCATTAGTGAATTACTGTATTTTCGGGAATTATTAGCGCATTTTATAGAGGATTGCTAAATGGCACCAAATTGAGGCTAATTGATTCGGACTCAATTTCTAGGACATTGAAAAGTCGTGACAATTAAATCCAAGGCTTCTTATTACGCGCACATTCAAAATATATGCCTACCCTAGCGAGATGTCTATTTTTGATCTCAATATGTATATTTAACTCCATGCATGTATTATCCGATAACATTGATTGGAAAGATTTGCCGCGCGTTTCTATTAGTCGATTTGTTAACAACATAGTTTGTCTAATTCGTGAACATATATAGACATTTACAGAGATTAATGGATCCCCACAGATATCAATCAAACAGTTAATTAAGATTTCAAGTTGTCCCTGACAGTTTGTAGATCCTTGCGCATATAAAGGATTAATGACTGATAGATAACCTAATTAACCTAAATATTCAATTGTTGAAACAAAAAATTAATAAAAAGAAATTACAGCCAATAAAAATCGAAATCTACTTCTTTAACAAAAAAGTTTCGGAAATTTAAACGGGATTCAAAATCTTTTTTTAGAACTATTACTCATTATTTGTAAGTAGATTTAATGAAATATTAAAAACAGAAATTTTTTATTAGAAAATCTAATTAAATAAATCTGATTAAGATATACACTGCATAGATTAACAAAATATGTTTAAATTACTCGTGACTTGAGAAATACATTTTACGTAATAAATTAAAGAATTTACCAAATAATTAGTTCATTTATTGATAAAGCTGATGTAGTTAAATAAATGGTAATCATAGTAAATTAAATACTTCTTTTTCTGATGATTGAATATTTTCCCATGAAGTGTGAGTTATTCTACATAATTCATTAAATGTCCAATCCTGACTTGATTGCTGATATTTTAAATGTTTCATTCGAGAAAACAGTAAAAATGCAGACGGCTCTCTGTAATAATTTTTAATTAAGGAAAATAAATTTATAATTTTACTTTATCTTTTTTCTTGTTTTTTGACTTCGTCGATTTACAGCTTCTCTGTCTGCTAAAGTTTTGATAATCTTTAAAATATATCGCCTTTAAAAATGAATTTGGGGACAATTAAATGAATAACTTTAAACATGGGATCATTATCTTCAATTCCACTGTTTTCATCTGAACTGCTAATGTCACCTAATGGTTCCATAGAACCATCAGATCTAATACGCGGTTTTTTACCGTTTGATAATTCACTTGAATTCTTACATATAAGGCGAATTGATTAGATGTAATTAGACTAATAAAATAAACCTTTTGCATTTTTTTCCATTCTGCATACTATATTAAATAATTATTAAATTTTAAAAATATAAATATTACATTTGCTTGCAACTGTGAGTTATTAGATGTTATTTGAAGACATTCATCAATTTCATCATCATCTGATAAATAATTAGTAATAGCTGGCATAAACTTTTTCTTCTCTTGCATCTAAAAATGAAGTTACATACAAAAGAATAATTAGATAATTAAAATAATTTAAACAGGAAATTATAAAAAATAATAAGATTATTGAAATTTAATACACTTATTATTAATTAAGTTAATAAAAAAGGAAATATTAAAATTTTATTAAAACAAACCTCCATCAAAAAGTTTATTTGAATGTGCTGATTTTAAAATATATAAAATTACATATTTATAACAAATATTTTGAAACAAAAATTGATATGTTAAAAACAAGATTAAAACTTTAAATTATTTAAATCGAAATCTAAAAATTTATTAATTAATAATTTAAAAATATGATGCAAATATAGAAATTTAGATATTACATTTTAATAGTTTAACTTTTGCAATAATTATTAAAATTAATATTTTAGAAGTATCTATTATAATTACTAATTAGAAACATTATTACGAAAATTTACGAATTCATAAATAATACTTTTAAAGTAAATAATAAGAATAACGGAAATTAGACAAAGACACTGTGCAATATATAGTTTACATCCACCTCGAATGATGTTGGTCACTCTGGTTGGTTACAGGGTTTATTTAATATGGCCTCAATTAATGTTGTAACAATAAACCACATACTATAAATAAATTGATAGCATTGCCACTTGGTTCTCGTCACTAAGAAATGTTGGAGCTGTACCAAATGGTGATACACAACTGCCTTTACCGGTGAAGCTTTGACATGCAGGCATGTCCACTGACTGTCGTTAGAAGACTTGTTTCAGATTTTTGTCCTTCTATGAGCTTATCGTTATTTACTCTAAACAAGAGAAATTAAAGATCATTAAATTTATATCAAAGTAAAATAGATGGAGCAAGATTTTTAATAAAAATTAAATTTCAATACATTAAAATTATGTAAATCTAAAGGAGCTATTATAAATGTTAAAAATAGATACGAAAAATGTATTTTATATAGAATTCTGGCATTATTGAAAAAAGAGCAAAAAAAGGTGCAAGATATTTAAATCTTTTAAGCGAATTAAAATATTGGTGGGTTCTGGGTTCCAGGCAACCCCATACAAATAATTTTTGCTGATGCTGGGCACCTGATGGATAAAAGATATAAGATTTTATAGTCACTTGAAGGGATTCCCACCAGATGTGCGCACAAGCGATATAACCATTGTGTGGGGTTTGTGGTGTTTAACCTTGACTCCTTACATATAATATTTTCTCTGCCCTCCACTGGTTACCCATTGCTAAGCAACGTTGGTACTGTAACCACTGGTTATGAGATAGCCAAAGGTGAGCTCTACGAAAGAACTACTAAGGCCTGATCTCATGATGGGTTCAATGCACTACCGTTAGGAGGTCTGTGTGCCATTTTTCTGCTTTCAGTCCCTTTCACATTAAATTAACACTTTCTTAAATCACTTCTTGCCCGAACCCTAGTTCATAACTCCAATTAAACGGTTTTATTTTCAACACAACAAATTAATGAAACGAAAAGAAAAAGAGACAATGAAATAACACAACTGTTTATTTGTTGATACATTAAATAACTCAGCTCGACGTAGAAGTTGGTAATGGACGACGCCTAGCGCGTTCCGCCTTACCTGAACGTCGTGGTGAAGGTTTCGCGCTGGCTTGTTGGCGTCAGTGGCTTCTCTGTAAGCCAACTGAGCCGGCGAAAATACGAGTGGATACGTTACGGCATTGCCCTCTTGGCAAGCCGATAAAGCCACTTCTAAACTGCGGATTTGTGTCTTCTGTGCCTGCAGAGCTGTTTTTCCTCGGTCCATCCACGCTGTGCAGCGTTCAATTTTTAATACAGCGTCTTCATTCTCGTGGGCTCCACCCATGTCGCTTTAACCTTTTGGATCTCCCGTGATATTTGTAGTAGTTGACGGTGTAATTCGGCATTTTCTCGTCGTGAGTTTACCAGTTCTCTGCTCAGAGTATTAAGTGGGTCCATATCTATAATTAAGTAATTTATTAGTAAATAAAACATCTTTATCTGTAGAATTTTCTTTATCCTTA
This sequence comes from Schmidtea mediterranea, assembly GCA_022537955.1. NCBI lineage: Eukaryota > Metazoa > Platyhelminthes > Tricladida > Dugesiidae > Schmidtea > Schmidtea mediterranea. The sequence goes on along the minus strand of CM039680.1, from coordinate 67,802,866 downwards.
GGTAGATCTAACATTCATCTATCGGCGGAAAAGCTTATTAAATATCTGTTCTATTGTACTGCGTCAATTATTTTATCATTCTATTAATATCATTTCTATCTCGAAAAGTCAAATAATCGATAGGGAAAGAACGAAAACATCCAAGATCCAATATTTATTTATCATGACACATTAACGTCGTAACGAGTTTGGATAATGAGAGTTCTGACTCCGTCTTGGTCGTTCACGAGCATACGGATGATCCTGTCTCTCTCTAGTATTGCGGTCCTCGTCACGCATTTCCTTAGAGAGTATCCTCCTCAGAACTACTACGTTCATCATTGTGGAAAGTTCCTCCAATATTGGGCCATCCAGTTCGTAGGATACGCCATACGACGGGGCATATCTGTCGGTGCTCGAAATCCTGCCGGCGGTAATGTCGGAGTTCACTCTGACCAAATGGTATCTAGCCATCTCCACCTGTCGATCCGTCTGTTTCTGCCGCTTCTCGAGACGGGCCAAGATATACTCTGCGCGGTTCCGAATTTCCCAGGCGGGGTTCCGTCCCGGTTCTCTTTTGATCGCGACATAAGGGAGGTCCACATCATCATAGTTATTCAAGCAGCCTCTTCTGGACTCCCTCACAGGTGAGATCAAAAAACCTGCATCCCACATTGCCTGCCTGCATTTTGCGGCAGACCGTGCTGGGAAGCGCACGGTGATTCAAGAGGCATCTATCCAAGATTCATCTAAGACATAAAATGTATAATGTGAATTTTTGTTATGAAACTAATTTATAGGAGTTGTGTTGCTCGTGTGGTCCTCATTAGGTAGAATAGTCTAATGCATTATTTATTGTCTTCTATCTCTCGAACCTACGCATGTGCAATCATAAAATTGGTTGTTCAGAAAATATGGGCGCCTATAGCGTATATAAAGGTTTCGTAATGCAGGACACTATTGGGTCGTATGGGTTTAGCCCTATTATAATTATGAGCAATTCATGCATATATACTTTCGTTTTCTTGATAATGGTTACGCGATTCGTCAATGAAACCATGATTACCTAAATTCCAATTACCTTGATTGTGTGTGATTATCATTGTGTATGTAACTATCGGATAGACGTATTGAATCATAATTACCATAAGTTCCTTGGTTATTATTGTAAACATAGTAACGAACAATTTTATGGAACAAACAAGAAAAATTTTCTAATAATTAATCTTTGATTTATATAATAAATGCCATAAAATTTTATAGGATCTCTTCTGTAGCATGGTATCGAGGATACGATTCACTTTTCCTTCCCAGGTTTTGTCAGATATTGTACCGCTACTAAGTAGTATTATCTCCGGGAATTTAATTGGACTCCTTAGCTTGTGTAACTCGCAACTATCCTTTGATTCTGGTTTGATAGGTCTCTCATAAAAGGTCATAATCAAAATGAAATGGATTTCAATACTATGGCAAAATTTACCTTCTGGATGACTGTTCCTTTATTCTGATGGTCCCTCTCTTAGTTTGTCCTCTGGTCTGCCGATACCACGATCTTCCTCTCCTGGTAGCGTAGAATAAATTGGTTGATTTGGCGCTTGCATGTGTTTGATTGTCGGGTGGAAAGAAATGTCAACCAGAACACTTGCTATTTATATGAATTTATTGAACGGCACACTATAGACTGCAAATGAATCTTTCTATCCACTGTGACGTGGCATAATTGTTTTGCTTGAGTGTTGAATTAGACCAGGGCTTCTTAAACTATGGATCGCTACCCCATTTGGGGTCGCGTAGCAAAATTCTGGGGTCGCAAGAGATTAAAATACAGTTTAACAGAAAATGTTTTTTAACTTGTAAAATTATTGTTATAAAGATAAAATAACAATTACCGTAGATAAATATATCATAAAATCTTCTAGTTCGGAAAGATTGTTTGTACCTGTATTTCTATTAAGAGTATTGTAATAACATGAATAACATTTACTATGAATTAGAATTAGAAGATGTTATAGGAATTTTAAAAAAATATAAATTTATTTTTCTTTTATATTTGTATGGGGTCGTCAAGAAACTCGCAATCATAAATGGGGTCGTGAATTACAAAAGTTTAAGAAGCTCTGAATTAGACGAAAGAACAATTGATTTTAGAATGTGCAGATATGGCTGTAATTTTCTCTTACTGTGATATGATCGACGTGTTATTTTTTCTTTACTGCTAGTAGTGTACAACTATTTATCTACGTCAACTACTCCTTAATCTTCTCCTCTCACTAGTCAGTGTGTCGTGGATTGTCAACATTTTCAGGCCGTTGCCTGAGTTCATGTGGGAACTTATTGATTTTATCTCATGGATTTAATTATTTCATTTAATTGATTTATCCGAAGTCTACGATCGGAATAGTTTAGTAAGTATTTTAGCTTTGTTACTTAACATTAATTAGCTTAATCTGCAGTCGATGTTCTCAACAATTTCACAATGGACCATGCTCCTTATCTCAGCGATTGTCGTTCGTCAATTGAGTCTCGGATGTTTATTCGCAAATCAAAACGTGTGGCTGTCAATTCAATTCTATGCTTTCCTCGATGTGCTGAATATAATCAATGTGATGAGTCGTGGATTCGAATTTATTATTATGAAGGTTTGGAATCAATTATCTATTGTAGCTCGGTTTTTCTACTGGTTGTGCCTGATTGTGATTTACTTATTACAGACGGGAGGTTCCAGTCTAAACTGTGTGCGTTATTTATCTTACACAATTTTATGTTATTCATCATTTAATCTACCAAACGAATGATATGTAATCCTACGTCTCTTTGTTACTTGTTCACAGATTTATTAGGCTAACAATTGACTTTATTATAGAATTTACAGTATTTATCACGCAGCGTTTTTCTGGATTATTTAGGACCTGTCTTTCTAATTTAATTTTTATGGGATGATTACCCATTTATCGGGTTATCATGTCGTTAAGTTATTGCATTTTTGACTTTGAGTATATCACCTTGTTAGTTTCAGGGATTCCCCACGGAATTTATATTTTGGGTCGTGTGGTTTTCATGGAAGTTCTTAACCTATTCTAATCCTCATGTTCGAATTTTCAATTTAGAACCATTTATACTTCACGTTTATTGTTACAGTAAATTTAGCGCTCTCAATACCTTTAATAATCTACTATTTACTCGTATCTCTTGTTCTGGTCCTTATACTCTATTCGTTAACCTATGTAACGCCTTAAATTGGTACCTCAATTTACTCATTTATACATACTTGGCGGTTCTCCTAATCGCCAGTAATATTTCAAATTTAATAACATTGAGACTACGTAATTTGTTATTTTTGATTTGGCAATTTTAATTTTATGACGTAACAACAATTTACGATACGTTCCACACTCCTTTACCTTACTTAATCCTAGGGTTATTTGTGTCGATATTAGAATATTACGAGTGTCCACTGGACTACTCGGTGTTTATGTTTTTAAGCCGAAACCTTCACGGCCACGAGTTATTGGCGGATGAACCGCAAGTACACAGCTCGATTGGGGTGTGTGATTTTGCTAACTTGTGGTGCTGTTTCGGCTGTGGGCCGGAAAATCTTCGACAAAAAAGACATATTTTCACTGAAGCATCTATTTCTGGCATGACATCTCTGTATATCATAATTGGCACAACATCATCATTGGTGGGTTTAGTGGTGTTGATTTCTTGAAACTAAATTTATATGGTTGTTACCCAGACAATCCCATACAAAAATCTTTTGCTTACCACTCGGCACCCGTTGCTAAGCAACGTTGGAACTGTGTTCGAGTGGGTAGATCGTCCGCAAAAAGTGAGCGCTATTGCTAATGCTATAATTGACCGAACGATCCATGGGTCCAACGAGCTACCGATAGAAGGCCTGTGCTCGATTTCGATTTTTAGGTCCCATATTTCTCCTATCTCTTTCAAAGGTTAACCTATGCTCTCATATCATTCATTGTTATGTTCATTCCATAGTCCTTCTTATCATCGTCCGTGTTGATGATTATTCTATGGCATGTACACCCTTTGTTATGTTAAATATTCACACAGTATCTCTCTTACCCTTATCCCTATTATAACCAAAATGTTCTCTATTATTGATACTAGCATTATCATTGTTACTATTATATGTATCATTCTAATCCATTATCACTTCTATTACTAATTTTGTTATCCTTATGATCAACCTTACTATTATATTTATTATTATTATTACTATTATCATTATTATTATCAAAAATGTTTTGTAGGGATTAGTCCTTATTCCTCGGCTTTATGAAAATATTTTACATATATGAAGATTTAGCCGTAATCCATCCTCATCTTTCAGTTTTCGATGAAGTATTTTCATTGATTCGGAAAATTTGAGCAGCGTTCCGCCCTTATTTTACGGTCTTATCCGGATATTCTATCAATTATTGAGCCGTTTTCTACTTTTATTTTGCTATTTTTAATAAGTATTTTAATTAATTCGGAAAATTTGAGCAGAGTTCCGCCCTTATTTTACAGTTTTATGATAAATGTTTTAACTATTTCCAAAGATTTGCGCAGCGTTCTGCCCATATTTTCTGTCTCAATTCAACATAATTTATTTAATTCTTATATATTATTTAAAACATTATTTTTCCTGATTTTAGTTGTTCGGATTAATCTTTTTCCGATGGCTATTCATTTTAACTGTTGCAACAATTTCGCAATTTTCCCCGCTACCCCTTCCATCTCTTTGTCCTTATGATCTATTTATGTTCATATTATATTTAATAAGTGCCCACTGAACTACTCGGTGTTAGGGATTTTGAGCCGATTGTTGTTAAAGATTTTATGTCGATTTTATCGAAATTGATTGCAAAAAAGTTGAGCCAAAAGACCCACTCTCGAGCTACTCTCTTTCACTATTTAGTTCAGTGATTTGACGTTCGAGCCCGTCGTTACTCACGGCGAGGTCCCTCACGGGCACGAGCTATTGGCGGATAAACCGCACTTACTCAGTTCGATAGGGTGTTTGATTTTACTGCCTTGCAATATGTTTTGGCTGTAGGCCTAAAAATAAATAAATAGTACCATATAATTTGGATAAAAGCTTCGATGCATAAACGTATATATTTTCATTAAAATTCTTCATTTCATATTTTCATCATAAAATTTCATAACTGCAAGCAATTGAAAAATACTACTGGAAAGCAAGACCACAAATTGACACCTGCATAATAAAATCAGTCTGACCCTCTGCAACTAACAGTAGAATTAAATTTGTCTCTCTGCACACAGTTTTGTCATTTACGCACAATCTGTCAATTGTCTCTCTGTCTGCATACAGTCTGTTAATTTGTCTCTCTGTCAATTTTGGCGGTCAATTTTGTCTGAAAATTTGTGAAAACACATCAGTATATATACCTGTAATTTGACCTTAACCTTGCGTGTTATTTTTATTGCGATAAAACAAATTTGACCTTGAAATTATTTGTGTTATCTAAATCAAATTTTTATTATTTTCTTAATTTAAATTGGCAATTTATTTATTAAATTTTTAAATAGAAATATTCAATCAAAAATATTTTATTTTAACTCATTTAATCCATTTATTTTTATTTTTATATAACTTGTCGTTTTTCGGTCAAATTTTCTTGTTATTTTGTTATTATTTATGTAAATTTCGTGCGGTTCTTGATACATTTTGTATATATTTTATTTTACTTTTATGTTTTTTGATTTTATATTTATTTATATTCTTTCAAATTTTAGAGTGTTTAGTTGATGTTGTATGTTGTATTATAAGTTATCTTGGTGCTGGGTTTTCGTGCTATATTACTAATACATTTAAACAATTTTCAAGGTCGTTTGTGTTCTGGCCCAACAGTATTCATGCTCATTTTAATTATAGGTCCCTCTGTTATTAATTTACTTGAAATAATATCGACCCTTTGATCACTATATTTTGTTTTAAAAGTGTTTTCCATCAATTTTTGGGAGTTTTTAGTTTAATTTATTTATTTTAGAAGTAGATCGGTCGAATGACATATGGATAAGGTCCTAATAATATGGCTTTAACCAAAAGTGTTGTCAAAAACATCAATTTCGCGACCAACTCCCTTTAAGATCTCAAATTCAATGTTTTGAATTTTATTGATTTCAACAAGAAATTCCTTTCTAAAAATAGATTGGAATTTCCTGTTTTCGCACCCCAACTCATGGTGAGAGATTTCTATAATCTACATTTTTTCTACTTTTATCGATTTAATTTTTTTAGGAATTTCTAGCTGCTTGCAATCTTAAGAAAATTGGAAATTCTTTCTTTTCGTCGCATTTGGAAATTTATATATTGATGACAATAACTGGGTATCACATTTTATTTTATCACATTGTTATTGTTTAATGCTTTTTTACTTTCTATGCATATTAAATATTACTTATAAGGTTTCAACAAGTAAAATTAGTTAAAGGTAACTAGAAAAAAATATAATTAAATATAACTTATGAGATTTCATAAAGGAAACTCATTAAATGTAAATTAGGAAAAGTATAATTAAATATTATTTATAAGAACTCATAAAAGAAAACGCATTAAATATAAACTATGAAAAATATAATTAAAGCAAAGTGATTTTCCTCAAGAACAAATTAATTTTTATTTATCCTCTTCTTGGACAACCGGCATCGGTCTATTGAAGACCTACGTACACATTTCTCATTTGACCGGAATCTCCTTCGGTGATGGGGGTATATAATAATAAAATATTTATTAAATTAATATTTATTAAAAAACAAAATAGTCAAAATCAATAGTGGTAAACACAATTATGCTATTAAATTGAATAATAAAACATGGATTTTCTTTTCGTCTTTTTCTATTTCTCTATTTGTCTTGTTTTCTCGATGGGTTTCCGAGTGGCTGTTTTTCCTCGATAACTGGAATTTAATAAAAATAAAAGTAATTATAAAATCTAATGGATATTTAAAAATTAAGGGTAACAATTTAAATAATTTGTCAAATCGATATTTCAAATATTTTCCGTTTGTGGTAAATTTCTATAATTATTAATCGCATTCTAAAATATTTCACTGCGATTGTTTCTCCCAGTGTTCGAACTAGTTAATCTTGGCCATTGTGAAACTGACACAGCTTCCAAAGAATCTTTCTCGTGACCAGTCGCTCTCTACCGAGGGTCTGGCGTTGAGATTCTTGGAGTAGAGAACTGACCCTGGAAGCGAAGCTTCCTTGGGACTTGGTCGATACGAGGAAAAATCATTCTATTTTGTTTTTCATTAATATTGTTTTATTGTTAAATAAATTGATGAAAATTCAAAAATTCAAAAATAAATCAAATCATATTATTTGAATAAAAAATATTTTGATATAACCAATACATTTATAGACCTAAACATTACAGGTGATAACCTAAATAGAGTTTCCGATATAAATATTCCATCTATCCAAAGATCTTTCTTCAAAATAATAATAAGGATATGATAATAATGATATAAAAATAAAGAAACTTTTCTTTACTTCGGAATGATTCCATGAAGTTTTATAAAAATTTCTTGAAAAATAGCATATACATACATTAAATTGTGTTGATCTGGCATCGACTTATATAGGGGGTTTTACACGCATGTTTTTTGATGCGGTAAAACAAAACGCCTACACGTTTTACCATATTTCATCATTTTTCCCCCAGTTGTCATATTTTCGTGATTCTTTTTTGTTAAAGTTTCTAATTACATTTTAAGCTTAATTCTCATAGTTATTTTCTAGAATATTAGCGTTTTCTATGAAATTTTAGCCAATTTGATGTAAGAGGTTAATTTTGCTAAAATCTAATGTTTTTTGATTCTTTTTAAATGTTTTTATTTATTTTTTATATATTTTTGCATTTTTCTACTCTTTTTTCTACATTTTGTGTTATTTAATGCTAAGTAGGCTATTTTTGATGATTTTTCGTCAATTTGCATTTTGCGTGCCCTGATTTTATCGGATGTCGAGCCAGATAAACACCAATTTAAAATATTTGTTTTTGCCCAACACTTACCACTCGGCACCCGTTGCTAAGCAACGTTAGAACTGTGTTCTAGTGGGTGGATCGTCCGCAAAAAGTGAGCGCTATTACTAATGCTATAATTGACCGAACGATTGATGGGTCCAACGAGCAACCGATAAAAAGTCTGTGTTCGATGTTGATGTTAAGGTCCCATCATTTTTCTATCTTCTTCAAATGTTAATCTACACTGTTTTATCATTTATCATTATGTCCATTCCCATTGTCCTTCTTATCGTTGTTCGTATTAGTGATTTTACTATGGCCTGTACACCCTTCGTTATGTTAAATATCTTCACAGTTTCTCTCTTACCCTTATCAATATTATAGCTACTATGTTCTCTAATATTGTTACTAGTATTATCATCGTTACTATTATATGTATTGTTCTTATCAATTATTACTGCTATTACTACTACTACTACTACCACAACTATTATTATTATTATTATTATTATTATTATTATTATTATTATTATAATTATTATTATTATTATTATTATTTTTATTATTATTATTATTATTATTATTATTATTATTATTATTATTATTATTATTATTAAATATTTAGTAAGGATCCGCCGTTATTTCTCAGTTTTATTAGAATATTTTAATTATATTAGCATTTAGGCCGCATTCCACTTTTACTTTACAATTTTCGATAAAGTATTTTTATTATTTCGGAAAATTTGCGCAGCGTTCCGCACATATTCTCTATCTCAACTCAATAGAATTTATTTAGTTTTTAAATATTATTTAAATTACTCATTTTTATGATTTGATCGTTCGGATTAATCTTTTTCTGACGGCTTTCTAATTTAATTGTTGCAACGATTTCGCAATTTTCCCCACTACCCTTTCCCTTTCTTCGTCCTTATAATCTATTTGTGTTCACATTGTATTAAATAAGTGCTCACTGGACTACTCGGTGTTAGTGATTTTGAGACGAATGTATAAATCATTTTAGTTCGATTTTTCTGGCGTTGGGTGAAAGAAAAACAAATCAAAAGACCTGTTCCTCGATCTCCCTCCACCACTATAAGCTTTCATTTTACGTTTAGATTCGCCGTTTACCACTGGCGAACCCTCACGTTAAAATTATATTTATTTATATTCTCTCAGATCTTAGAGTGTTTAGTTGATGTTGTATGTTGTATTTTAAGTTATCTTGGTGCTGGGTTTTCGTGCTATATTACTGATACATTTAAACAATTTTCAAGGCCGTTTGGGTTCTGGCCTAACAGTATGATGAATTTACGGATTGCCTAATGAAATTCTGTAATATACCTAAGTTCGTAAAACACTGAGAGTTAAAATTAATCATAAATAGGTTTTCGTATACTCATACTTTATTAGTTGATGCTGACGAGGTTCCTGACAATTATGTTTTCCATCATCCTCACTTAAACATTATACATAAATCAAAGGTTACTGACGGTAATCCAATTTATTTATTGCCGTTAGAAAATAAAGATAACTATCTGAAGGGACTTCCTATTATGATAAAAGTCCAACAATAAAATTATGCAATTGAAACAGTTGACGAGCATTAAAAATTCCAAATATTTAATTGAACATACACTATCTTGGTAATTGTATATACTTTGACCAATCTTCGACGCAAGTAAACTTGTAGTAACTTATGTTCTATTGAATATTTGGATTGAGTTGTAGGTACTTTGAGATATGTGAATACTTTGAAGACGATAACACAAAGCAGAATAGCTTTATGAAGGTAAACATTCCAAAATAACATATTAATATAATCTGGAAAAGTTTTAAAGATGATTTGTTACAACTGAGACTTGATTTTTTTCAAAAAAAAGACATGATCGAAGTATTGGAAATTTAAACTTTGCTAATTATATGAATTTGTGTTTGCAGTTTCTGAATTTTGAATAATGAGAAAATTGATAAGTGTGGCGTTCAAGTAAAGTGTCAATATTTAAACAAAAAATTAAATATGTGTTTTTTTAATAACGCATTTTTAATTTAATTAAATTTTTCTGACACTTCAATATCATTACACAGCAGTGACCAATATTACTCAATTAATGAACTACCATCAAAACAATAAATCTATTACACAAATAAAATGTCACTGGTGCCCGCATCGTCTTAAAGGTTTCTGATTAGACAACATTCTAATAACATGTGACTTTATGTTGTAAAAATCAGACTGGTACAACCCCTTTACACATTAACCAAAAATAAGAATGTATATTTTAAAAATTTTGCAAAGACAATCACACCAGTCTTTGTTATTTATGCTGATTTTGAATCAGTTTTAACTAAAAATGTTTAACATTATCAAATTCACATGTATATTTCAGCAGGCTTATTATTAATAAATAATTTAATAATTCAAAATCATATTTTGAGTTTTTTGGGATTGATAGTATCGTCCAACTTCTTAACAAAACAGAGGAAATCGCTGTAAATTGGAAGGTCAAATAGTGTTGGGCGAATTTTTTTCAATGAGCAATGTCAATTTTTATCTTGTAAATACTGCTATCTTTGTAAAAATCTTATTAGAAATCTTGTTAGAGATCATGACCATTGTACTGTTTAGTACCTTGGTGCAACATGTAGAAAATGTAATATAGCTCGCAAAATTAATTAACTAATATCTATTGTCGTTCATAATGTAAGAAATTACGACTGGCATCATGTTTTAAAACATAGTCTGGATTGCTTTCCATCTTGAAAATTCAATATTATCCCTACGACTAAAGAAAAGGGAAACATCCATTTACTCTCCCCTATTATGAAATTAAAGATTAAAACTTTTGGAATCCATGTCTTTTGCAGAGGAATGGCAATTTCAATCTTGTAGATCGGGCAAAAATTATTCTAAAGTCTAAAAGCACCAATATTTAAAAATACAAATTTTAAACAAAGACAATTACTCATTCAAGGTCATTTATACAAAGAACATGACTCATTCAAGATCATTCTCCAGGTGAAATTTTTGAAGAAGATTAAATTTTGGGTAATTATTGTGTTTCAAAACATTTTCTAGGGATTTTTAGTTTTGAGATAATTTTTTTGTTTGAATATTTTTCCCATGCGAAAGTTGATATATGCTAATAATAATATTCCATCGACTGCATAAAGTTTGTTTGCTAGACAAGTTTCCTATATAAATATTCAAAAAAGAAAATTGTATATTCATTTTGTAAAATCAACAATCAATAATACTGGAACATAACTTGTAAATGTTATACATTTACTAACACGTGCTCTTAGATGCCCGGGGCCACACGCGCGCTACAATGGTAGTAACAGCGAGTTTTATTTTTAGCTAGAAAGATCCGGGTAACCTGCTAAATCCTGTCAGGAATAGTGGATTGAAATTATTCCACTTGAACGATAAATTCCTAATAAGCGAAAGTTACTAGCTTGCTCTGATTACGTCCCTACCCATTGTACACACCACCCGTCGCTACAACTTTTTTTATTATCATAAACTCATATTCTACTCGACTAAGAACATAACATGTACACTTTCTAATATTTTTGCAATTTTTAGTATTAATATTACAAAGTATTTAAGACTTTAAAAAAAATAGAAAATTTGGGAAAATTTAAGTTGGGAAATGTTTTTAAAGGATAATGAAAGTTAGGATATTTTTCCCATTGGAAAGTTGAAACATGATAACATCCCAATAACACCCCCTTCATTTAAAATCCTTATTATCAGTTGTCAACAAATTTGAGCTCAGGCTCAGATTAAAATGCTTAAAAATTATCTGTTAACATTTGAATGTGTATTAATGTCTACAATTTAGATGAAGGTTCTGGTTTTATTGCATCATACAAATCTAATTCTCCAAGTACGGAAATCAACATTGACCACAGAAAAAATTAATATTGACAAACATTTTGAAGATATAAAGTGTTGGGCCACAACGTAAACGGCCTTGAAGAATGTTTAAATGGATCAGAAACACACACGCAAATACAACATGCAATTTAAATAAACCTACTGAAACACCAATTAAACCATATAAAATCTGAGAAATAAAAGAATTAAATATAAAATAATAAACATAAAAATAAATTAAAATATTAACAAAATGCACCAAGATTCGCACGATACCTATACAAATATAACAAGAAAACACAACAAATTCGACGAAATTGAAAAAATCAATTAAAGTTCATTAAAATGAAATTTAAATCGAAAATTTTGAATTAGTAGTAATTCAATAAAAATTCGAAATAAAAAATTATAAAAATAAATCGAAAAATAATAAAAATAAATAATAGAATTTGCTAGAAAATAACAAGGTCGAATTTTGTTTTACTGCATCAAATTTTACACGTCATAAAATTAGGTATATATACTGATCCATTTTCACATTTAACTTAACCATTTTTCAAACCATTTTGAAAATTTAACCATTTTGAAAATCGTTAAAACCATTTCGAAGTTTAACTATTTTTAGCACTATTTTGAAAATTGTTTTGAAAATCTAAACTGTTTGAAGTTATTGTGAAAATCCGAATTTTTAGGTGAGAAATATTTTGGTTGGAGCCCTCTTTCCACGTCACGTTCATAGCATCTCTGTAGAGCTCTGCTTGACGGCGACGTGGGGAGAGAGGCATTTATGCTTTCTGTTATGATATTTTATGCTATTGTTTGAAAATATTTGGAATGGTTATGAAGGGTAATTCTGTTATTTTGTCCTAATTAATAAATATTATTAATATACATGAATTGTTTGATATATATTTTTCATAAACTAAATTGAAATGTCGAAATTTTTCCGGCCCACAGCCGACACATCACGCAAGATAGTAAAATCAACATAGTGCAGATGCATGTAAGAGCGTGGAAAATCGCCAATGATATGCACCCGTGAAGACTCGGCGTTGAGAAACGCAGGGGTCGTAACGTCAATATTATCCCTATAGCTGAAGCGAGAAATAAGGGAGAAGTCTCCGACTCCTTCCTCGTTTCTCACTTCTGAAAAATCGACCTAAAATTATGTTACACACGGCTCAAAATCATCACATCGAGTAGTCCAGTGGGCACTCAGTAAATATAATATAAACACAAAATGCGCCTAAGGTCTATTAAAGGGAAAGGGTACGGGGATAAATTAAATTGAAATTCGTTGATATAACTGATTCCGTGTTAATGTTTTGAAATCATTAAACTTATTACTAAAAGAAAATTAAATTCTTATAAATTAGACAAACCTATTACTAACGTAAATTAATTTCATAATTTGAATTAAATGAAGTAAAACTTATTGCTAGAAGTAAATTAACTAATATTTTGGAATAAATTAGCTAAAATTTATTGTTAAAGGTAAATTAAATGATGTAATTATAAACGTATAAATTGTTTAAATTATTAAATCATATTTCTAAAGGTAAATTAAACAATCTCATTTCTAAAAGTGAATTAAAGTAGTTCTCTAAAAGTAAATTCATAAAACTTATTCCTAAAGGTAAATTAGATCAATCAAGCGTTTCATTTAACAGTAAATTGAATGAATAAATCTTGTATCTACAAGTAAATTAAACTGATAAATCTTATTCCTAAATGTAAATTGAATTGATAAATTATATTGCTAGAAGTAACTTAAACTTATGTTTGAGATAGATTAGGTGAAACGCATTACTAAAGTAAATCAATGCATATTGTGAAACGAGTTAAGTAAAACTCATCACTAAAAGTAAATTAAATACGTAGATGAATTAAATTAGTTGAAATTACCGGTGAATTGATCGAAATCATTGAGTAAAGTAGTCATGGGTTAAAATAAACTAATCCTCTGAATTAGCATAAGGTAATTCAATTTCTAAAGGTAAGGCAACTATAGATAAAAACTAAGCAAGTCATTGATTCAATTAATGTAAGAGAATTTGATAACCGCAAAATAAATTATAGAATAAGAATCTATTAATTTGAAATAAAACTCAACCCACGGATAAGTTATTGAGTGAAGCTGAACTAATGAAAAGTATAAGGATAGAATGACATAAATTATGAATCGACCCATCATTCAAAGGTAAACCAAATAAATAAATTGCTGAGAAGGGATTAATGTAGCTAAACCGATCAACACGAAATTCATAAGAGTCGTTGACGTAAGAGAAAGCTAGCAGTATAATACTATTCAAAAATTTATTAAGAACCTGATCATGATAGCGTCTCACACCCGTAAAATTCACAAAACCTGCATCACTCAAATACTTATGTAAATTCCAAATACAATTACATTAAATTCGTAGGCGAAAAATGACGTAACACTATAATAAAAGCCCAATGCGAATTCGAAGCGAAACGTTAATAGGCGTAAGATGAGAATCCCACAGATAAGTCTTCTTCGAAACGATCAAATAATTTCAGAATACCATAAGGAAATCAAAGACACTGGTTTTTTCTAAAATTAAACAATAAAATATTTAAATATGAATAACAGATGTATCTGAAATATTCCAAATTTGCCTCATCGCCACGCACGACCATAGTAGATGCCACGATATAATATCAGACAGTAGTTAATTAAGAACCAAAGTTATCCGAATTAGTAAACAAGTCGACCGGAAATCGTAAGTCCAAATCTTAGTAAGTTAATGCCATCCGAGAATTAGAAATTTCCGTCGACAATAAACGTACCGGATAAACAGAGCAAAGGTCATTCACTAACGCATTAGATAACGGATGTAGACGCCTACGCTAGTGAGATAACCTAGGGCGAAGGCCAGTTAGGTATTGTAGTACAATTCGAAACACAACGGATGTAGAAACGGAAACCCAAGCTAAGGTAAATCTTACCAAAGGTCGTGATGTCGATGTCATTCGACTAGTAAATACAAATCGATAAACATCACTACGAAAATAGACCCGTTAAAGTCAAAGTAACCCTTATCCATATCGTGAATTATCGCGTGCAACGTCAACTCGTAGAACGTAAACAATTTTAACTGATATTATGTATTTAATAGGTATTGAACCCACCCCGATAATGGTAAGCCTTGCTCCTATTAAAATTTAGAATCAATTGATAATAAATGTTATTCAATATTAGGTATCCCGTGATTTCTAAATGAAATTTAAATAAATAGCACCACCATACGCGCGGCAAACTCTGGTTTGACGAACATTAATACCGGTAGATTTGTAGGTACAGACCCCTCATTACTATAGCAGTAGAATTTTCTAACGCCTCGCAATTAGGGCAACCACTAAAATAGAAGTGCCGTGACGAAGACGTGGTAGATTACATAGCTTCAGAGACGCCCCACCCCTTAAATCCACGAAAGATGATATGGATAGTTAGCATTCGATAAGTTTACCTGGTGATAGACCCAATGATAATAACAACCTGGTCGATAGTGAGTTTAGTATACAATCTAAGTGAAATATTCAAATGAATTGTTTGTTTCATCCCCATATGTCAATAACTGATTTTGGTGTGTTTTCAGAATATGCCGCTCGAATGGACCAACACCCGAATGTCCGACGAACAATGCCGGAAGGACTCACACCCAACCCCAGAAGTGTTCAATAAGATTCGACAGCGGTGGCCGTACCCCACTATCTGGAGGGTACTGGGCCTAAACAGCGACCCATGCGGACTCGCCGGACAACAATACCCGGCAGCAGAGACGTACAGGAATGCGCTAGAACTCCTCACCCAATGGGAACGGGTGCAGGAACAAGTGGACCTACAGGTGGTCAAGGCGAGGATGTATCTCGCCAATGTAGAAGATGACATCCTCGCCGGGCGAATCGCAGAAGCATACCCACCTCGCCCAGTCCGAGATACCCGACGCCCATACCCGGTGGTTCCTCCACGAAAGAGCCGAAGGAAGTCCTTTCCGAAAAAATTAGAACTCCAGAGACCCTAACGATTAATATGACCTAGTTTGATGTTTGTTATTAGTGAAATAGAAATGTTCTTTACCTTGCCTTTGAGTTTGATCATTTGTTTAAGAATATTCGTTTCAGTCGATATGTTTGCGATAATGATAAAATTAACTTGTATAAATTGTTAACAGTAAATTTAACGAACTTATCCATTATAGTTATGGCCACTAACCCAACCTTACAAGCGGAATTAGATCGCGCGCGGAGCACAAATGCGGATCTCCTCCATCAAATACTCCAACTGACAAGAGAGGTCCAACAAATCAAAGCGACTTGGGCGGACCCGAAAAGAGTCAAAATGTTATACCACCGAATATCTGCAGCACAGAAAGGTTGGGCCGAAGAGCGACAGCTCAATCAGAGCCTGCGCATCCAGATACGAGGATTAGAAGTGGCCCTAGCTGTTTGCCGGGAGGGGGAAGCGGTCACCTACCCGCTCATATTCGACCCGACCCAGAGGGTGCAGAAGGACCCCCAACCGGTAGAGCAGGCCTCAACTCAACCAATAAATCGTCGGCCGGGACGCAAAGAACGTGCTCGACGCCGAGCTGCTCAGCAATCAAAACCGTCTCGTTAACTGTTGATAATTCACATTTCTGTCGATTTAAATAGAATAGTTGTGCTTACGGTTACAGTACTTCTTAAAAGGTGCTTACACGCAGATATTATTACGAGTACCCGCGTCGCAACGTTAAGTCATCCCTCCACATTCAATCGTGAATATACTTCCACAGGGACAGAGCTAAGCGAGCACAGGTCTTCTATCGACAGCTCGTGAACCCGAGGGTTGTCCGAACAACTATAGTACTAGCACATGGTACTCAATTTTTGCGGGCAATCCACCACTTGAACACATTACCAACGTTGCCTAGCAACGGGTGCCAAGTGGCGATCAGTATCATTTTGTATGGCGTTACTAGGGTCACCATGAGGATAAGCAAGATTTGAAACCCTGTAACCCACCAAAAGGAAATTAAAAATGCATGGTCTTCGATGCTTTCCGAGTCAAAGCAAATAGCAGCAGTAAATGAAACTATTAAAGAATTTACAACCAATCGACGAAAAAAAGATAAGGTATCTGCAGAACTATATTTTCGACATTTTTAACAAGATCATTGAATCATTAGTAGATGGACTTACGCGAGTATTTAAAGCTGTTGCCGCTGTATGCAACTTATTTGAAGTTCTATGGAATTGTGATGAGAGGGATGAGAAGAGCTTAGTCGCAATAGCAAATATTTTGCACAAAAAATATAGAAATCAAATTAATGAAGAAATTGTAGAAGAATTTAAATTTCTAAAAAGAGTGTATAAATACAATTTTTAAGGCTGCACGAAACAATGAGAGCTTTTAAAAGAAATAATTGAAATGGGTTTTCTAAATATATATCCAAATATTGCTATTGCTCTACGAATATTTTTAACCTTGCCAGTTAGCATAGCAGAGGCAGAAAGAAATTTCAGCGTATTTAAGATCAACAATGGTGCAGGATCGTGTAAATGGTCTGGCGACACTAAATATTAATTGGAATATTGCAAAAAATGTGGACTATTCCGAATTAATAAGTTCATTTGCAACTCTAGAGGCTTGGAAAGCATTATTTTAATTGTTTTTCATTAAATTTCGTTTTGTATTTATTATTTCATTATATTTCGTTTGCTTTTTAATATTTTGAATTATGAATTATGCATGTTTTATCTTAATAAAGATTTTTGCTAAAACAACCATTTCTTGATTATATAGGGACCACGTATGTTGCTTGACCCGGGCCTCCAAGTGTATTTAACAGGCTGATAACTTATAATCCTCAATTAATAATAATAATAGAAACTCAAAAAAATCTTGTATTATTTTCCTCGAATGTATTTTACAAGATTTTTTTGAGTTTCTATTATTATTATTAATTGAGGATTATAAAAATCTTGTATTATTTTCCTCGAATGTATTTTATTTGCTTTGCATTATATTAAGATTGATTTAGAAAAAGTTTTCTAAGTTTTTAAATACTCTGAAAAAATTTTGATATTTTTTAGTGATTTTAAATTATGGGATATTTTTCCCATGGAAAAGTTGAAACATGATAATATTTCAATGTATATCTAAGGTTTATTTGTTGATAAAGTATAATCCTTGTGAGATGGGAGTATAATAATTTAAAATTAATTAAAATAAGAAATTTTAATTAATTTTAATCAATAAAATGACGATGAATACCGAAGTAACGATATTTGCATTATTATCAATATTTACAATATTGATATTTGTGTTGGGTCAATACATGGACTTGTTTAAATGAATCGGAAATAACACGCAGACACAGCAATGCAAATTTAAAATCAGACCTATTAACATCAAGTAAAACACCCTAAAATATGAGAGAAATAAAATTAAATATAAAATGGACAAAACATAAAAGTAAATTAATATAATAACAGATATGCTTCAAGATTCGCACGAAATTAACATAGAAACAACACGAGAAAATGAAAATTTGATCGAAAAATGAACAATTCATAAAATTAACAAGTAACAAAAAAGAAAAATTAGAATATTTTCAGTAAGAAATATTCAATTAAAAAATAAATAAAATAGATTGTTCATTTATTGTAGAAAAATGATAAAATAAAAATTAGATATTACAATTAAGACCAAGGTCAAATTTTGTTTTATCGCACTAAAAATAACACGCAATGTTAGGGTCACACAATAGGTATATATACCGATTCATTTTTACATAAATTTATTCACTTTTTCCTGGTGAAAAACTCTAACCGTTTTTTATTAGCAAAATACGATTATTCTTGAACAAAAGCGCTTTTGTGTGATACAGGAAGCTTGTGTGAGAAAACGTTTCTTCACAGAACCAACTTTGTTCAAGGACTCACGTTAAATGAAGTGAGGAACTTTGATGAATATGCTTATAAATGCAACTACTATCGAACACGCCTATAAATGTAACGACTGTTGATGATGAATTATATGTATTCGAGCAGGTATATTGTTTTATTATATCAGCCCACAGCCAAGACATCACACAAGAAAATAACTACACATAATTAAAGGATCCGTATAAGCACAGTTCATCTACAACGAAGCTGTGACCGTGAGGGTTCGCCAGTGGTAAACTTTAAATCTAAATGTAAAATGATATCCTATAGGGGTGGAGGGAGATCGAGGAGCGGGTCTTTTGGCTTGTTCATCTTTCGCCCAACGCCAGAAAAATCGACCTAAACTGAACTAACACACACGGCTAATATCATAAACATCGAGTAGTTCAGTGAGTACTCTTAAATATAATATAAACAGTCAATACCCTAAGGTCAAAGCAAAGGTATGGAAAGTGTGGGAGTAACCTAAATTGCTGAAACTAAATTCTCTCATCTCTTAACGAATCAGATCGAAACTTAATTAAAATCAAACGTTGATAAATGGCGGGAATAAGATCGAGTTTTCCTACTAAGGTGCATCAGGATTACGACTAATTACCAGGATAAAATCAAGGGAGTTGACAATCTGGATAGAACGCCGAATGGCGGTTTAGTCGAATACATGAGTTAATTGAAATAAGGTTAGAGTTAAGATTTGTCTAATTAATAAGCTAAAATCGAATAAGGATGAATAAATTTAGAGTTGAATCATGAGTGATTTAGTCAATTAGGTTTTTTAACGAATGAAACTAATAAATCTAACGAGTAAAGCAGATGATATTAATGAGCTGAATCAGTCGAAAATTAAAGTCGAATTTAATAGATGTAGACAGTAAACTAAAGTCAAACTAGATTAATAAATAAAATTGGGTTTAAGTGTAAACAGGAGAATTCTACTTAATAGCTACGAGTAGACCTATAACCAATTAGTGACAACTGAATTTTAATCATATAGAATTAAAGTGACCTATAAAAAGATTAGAACTAGAATATTAATATCAAGAAAACACCGCATCATACTGCCAGTATCTGAAAAAAACAATTAAAACATCTTCGATGAATTAATAAACCATTTACAGTCATTAAACAACAATAAACCAAAACAAAAGTAAAAATTTAATTATTTATTTATAACTAAACATCACTAGGACGTGCTTATCCCGTTGTGAAAATAAACAAATAATTCCCAATACCTGAGAGTATCTAATCCATAATTAATCATCCAAATATGTAGACCCTGACATCCAATCAAGATACAGGACCTTAATGCCGTTCTCTTCAGCAAGTTGTGATTACCTGTGGCCTGATAGATATTGTCTATTTCAATCAATAGAAATTCACGGTCAATCATTGTGGGTGAGTATGTTCTTTGAAAGAGAAAATGCTTTTAAAAAAGCGACAATCGGACCAATTTTCCTTTGAATATAAGTCTGTTGTATGCAGATCGAAGAGCCGCATCTAACAAAAAATAAATAATAGTTACACAATAAATTAACTTACCGTCGTCTAAATAACACTCGTATTGGAAAATATGAACACCATTTTCAAGGTATTGTTATAGAGTTTTACGGTTGATTGAGTGGTGGTTGTAATTGTGCCACGATTGATCGCGTACACTTGAAGTAGAGAATTGTTGTTCGTGACGTAATATTATACCAAGTGTAAACCTGAACAACATGAACTAGTCATTGACTGATGGACGCCTGGATGACGATGTGTAAGATGAAAATGAGAACATCTTACTTAAAATAGATGAAATACGATATTGGAGTTTTAGGTTGCATGGCCAATGAATTATTTTTGATGACATTCATTTAACAGTAGAATACCAAGTTCAACGAAAGTGCTAAGGAGGTATTGTCAATGATAATGAAGATGTTAGCAGTAATGACAACAGAAACAGCTACCATCACGACCCTTGGTAACGGCATATAACCACAATAATACGAGTGATAATAACATACAAGGTCCGTATCGACGATAATAACAATGACAAATTACTATATTAATAGCGACAATAAAATTTATAGTGATAATAAGAGTAACAATAATATCAGTAATAATGGTAACGATCAGGATAAAGATAAACCATAAAATTGATTCTATCATTATTGATAATGACGATCGATTCAACAACAAAAATGATGTTATATTATGATACGTATAATGATAATGATAATTATAAGGGTTATAATAGTAGAGATAGTAATAATAATAATTATAATAATAATAGTAATAGTAATAATAATAATGTTGGTCGTAGGGGAGTGTTGAATACCAGACCCTTGAGTCAGCTTAACCCTGTACTGTCGCTTACCGTTTCTAGGGGCAACTCCTCCGTACGCCACATAATTTTAATCACTATCATGCACCCGTGACTGAAATCACGTTGGAACTGTGCATAATAGCCGAATGCCATTCGAGCAGGTGAGCGCCATCACTAGCACTACTCCCCGAAGGACCTTCGTCTTTCCCGGATTATAACTGCCGATAGAAGGACTTACGCTCCCGTTTCGAAAACCCTTTTACTTCTCGCGACTATGCTAATTCTAATGTGGAGATCACGGAAAAACATTACTCCTAGATCTACGCGCGTTTGTAATTTCCCTCACCTCCAATACTTCCATTTTCGAATGACAGAATAACAAAAGTGAATTTAGCAACATTTATTAAAAATTCAAATCAAAACAATTTTTAACGAAAAATAAATACTAATAGACAATAGAAGATAAAATAAACAGTTCGAATACTAGCCAATGTTAAAGCAACCAATAGGATGAGCAAATTTCGAACTAGTCAGTGGTTTAGTTCTCTTCTGCGTCCATATCGGTTGGTAGGCATCTCCGCTTGGGTGGCCGGTATGGCGGAGGGTCGCCTCGAGAATCCTCGTCCCTTCGTGAAGAGGGCCCGGCGATTTCGCCTCGGGGGCCGATATTGGGGACCTCCCCTGTGAGGATGGCAATCTCCTCAAGATCTAGTTCGAGGTCGCTTAGGGACCGGATCAGCTGAGGCGGTTCGTTCTCCTCATCCACCAAGTTGATGTGGATGGACGCTGGGGGAGAGGAGAATGAAATCCGCGGAGCGTAGCATATATCTGGGTCAAATCCTGAGCTTTCGAACTCTTGATAGGGGGGTGGTAAGTCGTCTAATTGGCCCACCCCACCTATTGGCTGAGTTTCCCGGAGACGGGCTTCTTCCTGTCGGCGACAATCCCGACGCCGCTTATTTCGATTTGGCCGGTGACGGGCCGTGGGGGCAGAAGAGTTAGCCCGGGTTTCCACGGTTCCGGGAGGTGGTAACTGTGTGAGACTTGCGCTTGAAGTGAGAGTGCTTGTTGTCGGGTTGGATTGATCTCCAGTGCTGGGGAGGTGGTGAGCATGGACGATATCAAGCTGCTCTGCCCGAATATTCCCAGGGACCCGGCTTCGGAGCTCGGTATCCGAGTAGGCCTGATGCAGCGCCACCGACTGTTCGCGGATCAGTAGACGCTGGGCGCGTGACTCGACGATTAGTTCGTCACGCGCCTGGGTAAGACGAGAGATTTTCTGCCGGAGCTCCCTGACGACTTCTGGTGGAGCCCAGATCCCCTTTACCCTCTCGTGTTTTGCCTGGAGGTCCCTGTGCTGAAGTTTGAGATCCTCATATTTGTGACGGATTGCCACGATTGACGGGGGCAGGCGAGGGATCCTCGTTGAGTTGATAGTGTTGTCACTGATTGCCATTCTGATAGCGAAGGAGAAAAATTTAATCAAAATGATAAGTAAGAGAAAGTAAAAGAAAAATGAAACAGAGTTCGAGTGATACCGAAAATTGGAGTATCGGTGGTAATTTGGGTTCGCTTTCCTCTTAACCATGACTCTGCTTTTTGATTTTCATTTATAACCCGGACGGTAAGTCTCGTACTGCTAGGATGGATTGGGTGAAAATCGTACTGTAGCTTTTGCGGATGCCGGGACTATTACTTTATTTGTGAGTTAACGCTCGGGCGCATCCCGGTCATTTCTTTGGGTAGTGAATTTTAAAGCCCGATGTTAAAGTAAGATTTATTAGGTGACGTAATCATCGTTAATTAGCCAATGGAGCCTAAGAATAAATCTACGATACCATTATCAACTATATATATATATATGAAACAAAAGGGAAATTCTATGGTGGACTGTTATTAGTTTATGTATATAGCGAAATTTCAAGATACTACTTGATTGCGGGTTTAATGGAATAATTCCTATTTCGGCCTAAAAGGGCGGTGATTTAATCGTTTATGAGCTGAGCTACCGATTATGGAGGGGTAACTTTAAGGTTTTGATCCTTAGCCATTTATAATTCATAATATTCCGTGACCATTCGACACTTTTATTAGTTAGGTTGACTCCTTTGGCAGATAGTGTAATCCTAGAATTTCTGTTGTTACCTACTACTGATCGATACTATTTAAAAACAAATATTGGGTTTTTTACGATCCATGATTTCTCGATTCCCACTGACGTAGGGCAGAAGTTCGCAAGTTCCCAGCTAAAGACGTTATGGGCAATTTATCGCGTTTGTTGGTAACCTTGATGTCAACTGTTCATTCACAGACGTCGGTGTTGCGAGTTATAATTGAAACTAAGGTATATGAAATATCATACTGAGAATATTGGTATGAAATGTGATGCTACTAATATGGGTATGAAATGTCATATTAAGAATGTCTATAAAAAATGTTATATTAGCAATATTTATATCAGGTGTTATATTGATAGTATAAATTACAAAAGGTTATGTTAAGAATACTTATATCGAAGGTTAAACCAATACTATGGGAAAATGTCATGCTAACAATATGAAATACAAAATATTATATTAAGAATGCTCATATTAAATATTATACTAACACTATGTATAAGAAACATTATCCTAATAATATTTATAACAGAGTTATATTAATAATACGAATTCTTACGTCTCGTCGTGATGGGTCCTAACACGGCAAATGAATCGAATACAGGTGATGAAACCAGAGAAAAATTCCGTTCAGATTAATATAACTTATAAGATTTATTGATTTTCAGAGTATCAGCCACACGGCCTACGACAGAAATTTTCACAGATTAGTGTAGTTATTTAATTTTTCGTATAGTGGAGATCTAATAGACTGTGACGGATTTTATGCGTTCGTGTGCTCTTATGAAAAATGCAGCTCTGGTGGAATTTTATATCGCGATTCGTAGTTACCCGCCCTGCCGGGTGTGAATCGTCCTAAATCAACCTCCGCGTCACTTGCCTGTGTTCGCAGTGGATACCTCAGCGATACGATGTTAGGGGAGCTCTCATTCACAGCGTCATTTGGGTTCGCGGATTTTTCTTTGACTTATTTTCAAAAGCAAGATGTAACGGTCAATCGTGCTGCTCTCCCGTGGAGCATTTATTGGCAAGGTAACTATTTTCAAAAATTGTCGTTTATAATAGATAGTCCTTCGGTTTCTTAATTTGTTGACTTAATAGCTATTCGCACAAAAAAAAACATTTTCTCATTTTTGTCTTAAATTCTACCCCTGCTACCCAGTTCTGTTTACACATTTTCGTTCGGAAAGAAAAATATTTACATTCTAAATCACTGAATGATCTGACCTAATTTTCCCCCTTGACTAAAGTGATCCGTTCTTCCCGTGATTTTAGACGATTCGCTCCGGCCACATTTTCAGCAGCCGCTTCGAATATACAATGGCGCCCTGCGTAGCGGTCCCGTGCATAAAGCCGGAACCGACTGCGAACTGCCAAGGGGTTCACGAGGCATGACCCACGAGCTCAACTAAGGGTTTTCACCCACTAGCCGGCACACGATCGGTTCCATGAACCATCTATTTCTATACGTAATATATAAATTTAGAGGGTCCGAACATATAAATATATATATGGTTAAATGAAATGAAACTTAACATCACGGGAAGGTTTAATTTAAATAAAAACGTCTCATAAAAGTGAAAACCAATTATATTACATAATAACGAAAAGTTTCCTTACTTAAATTGTCGAGATTTCGGAATAGTAATTGAATTTTTCAATAAAGCATAAGATTAGATTTAATGAAATTCATCACTGTTTTTATAGTATTTTCGTGCATGTGTGCGACCAATGGGCGATTTTTCGCCATTTTTAGGGCTTTTTAATTATTTTATTTATTTCAAAATATTTTTGTAATTTTTTTATATATTTTTCTTTATTTTTTGATATATTAATATTTTATTGTTAGATTTTATTTTTATTATTATTTTCTTAAAATATTATTTTTAAACCCCAATATTTTGTTTTCTGGTCGCCTCTTCTGCCTGTGTTTTTTCTAAACCTTATTTTGCAAGGTTTTGGTAGTTTATTTTATTTCTTTATGTTTTCTTTTTACGTCTGTAGGCATTTTCGAATTTTAATTAATTATTTGTTTTATTTAATTTTTGTTATGTTTTTATTTTGTTTTAATTATTATGTTATTTATTGATTTTTAATATCTTGGTGTGGTGCATGTTTATGTACAGTGATTCCTTCCATTATTTCCGCTCTTTAACTTTAATTTTTATTCGTATTTTGTTTAAATTGTGGCTCTGAGCCCAACAATAATAATAATAATAATAATAATAAATGACATTAAAATAGAACGATAATGGTAAAAATAATAAGTATATGTGATGATCTTAATAACGGATTTAGTATTAAGAACAAAAATCATAAGAATAACGGCATTTTGACATTGACGGTAATAATACCTATTATATGATATGATAACAATAACTATTTTGATGATAAAATGTTACACATAATAATAACTCGATAATAATAATAATAGTAATAATAATAATAATAATAATAATAATAATAATAATAATAATAATAGCCAAAACAAAAATAAGAAAATTTGATACCGATAGACGCAAATGACAAAACCAATCATGAACTATTAAACCTAGAACTAACTGGTGAGGTAATTCGGCCACAAGATCAGGGATTCAACCATAGAATCATTATAAAGGACTGAACCAGGATACCAAAACCGATCTAATAAAAAACGACAAAAGTCCTTTTATTAAAAATATCACAATGATTCCGATACGTTCATATTGATGCATCTATGTTGAAGTTCCCGACATGATATTGCCGTTATAAGAAACCTCCATAGTAGAACATTCCTTCCTTGAATTATGAATATCGGAAATACTATGACTCCCTAGTTACCGAGTACCGTCCTAAACCTAATTACTAATAAAAATTACCTGAGAAATTATCACTCTCACCGGCCAAATATCAATACCATGTATTTTCCAACGAATTAATCAATCGATTATTTGAATGTACACAAGACGCGATTAACCTCGTAAATAAATAATGAACAATTGACAATGATAAGTACAACAATTTACTAATGAGAACGACATATTTATAACATGATGGAACTGATAATAAAGAACCATTATCATAATCATAATAATGATAATACATACAACGATGACCAGAATAATACCGGTAAGGAGAACGATAGAAATATTACTAATAAGCATAACACGTAAAAAGCACATGACAACAATGATAAGAATAGTAATACCATCAAAATAGAATGAATATGTATACAATCACGATAAGAATTAAAAACAATAATGATGTTGCGAATGGCACTATATAAACCATATCAACAATTACTGTCACATCATTGATATGAGCTCGCAACTGAACCCTCTATACCCAAGTAGAAGACCTGAGAAACGAATTCGAGGCTAGCAGATACCAGAAGTCCGTCAGAAGAACTTACGCGATTCAAATCCACACCCAATGATGCCCGAATTGACGTATCAATCGTTGGTAAATGAAAGTAAGAGGACATTATTTATTTTGTAGTATATCATAGTATCATTTGGTTCTTAAACCATAGCTGACCTGAACGAGTATCGCTCAGCTTCCCGAATGAATATTATACCCTATTAATTTCTCTTCAATTATAGAACAATCCATTCCAAGAAGACCGATACCGGGACAAGGCAGATCGAACAATTCAGCACAATCGCAGCGGCCCAATGTCGACAGATCTTATGGGACTACGGCTACTCGATTTTTTCGCCAGGAGATGTAGCGTGGCCGACCCAACCGGGGCTGATAGGGATAGGGTGGACCTTTCCAGCATCACAATTAAAAAGGAGCCTGGCCCGAACCCAGCCTGAGAAGCTCGCCAGAAAATTGAATTCCTATTACTACGCCTGTACGAGGAGGACCGGCAATTGAAACACCGACTACAGCTAGCCAGGAATGAGCAGGAAAAAGTTAACCCCGATATAACGACAGGAAGAATTCACTGTTCAGATGGCTATGACCCGGGCTATGATACTTCGTTCGAGATCGACGATCCTGCTCTGAAGACACTAATGGCCCAGACTCGAGTAACGATTACAAACGAATTAATCCTTAGAAGTATGCTAGAACGCCTGAAGCTCCTACATGCGAAGAGAAACCTGAGTGACGAGAGATTTCACCTCTCAAGGTCTCGATTCACCGAGCAATAATATAGTCAAAGGAATTAATCCATGAATAGCGTTTTTTGTAAGACAAATAAATGTTACGTTTTAAAAAACATTTTCTTCACTTTGTTAGAATGATGTTTTACCTATCACATTTTGATGATTATAATCTAAAGCAACACAACCAACCAATAGATATTGTAAGAAAACGGCTTCGTGATGCAAATATGAATCAATTTCACAATTTAATTCTTATCTAGAAAAATCGTTAGGAGTTTTCATTTAAATAAATATAACATAAGAGAGCTAGATATCAAGTAAAGGCAATAATTTCTATTGTTGCTAAAATCCAACAATGATATCAAATTAAAACAAAGAAATATAGTGAAAAAACATTAGAAATAGTCAATAGGTAAAATAAGTAATAAAAATTCCAAAATAGGTTGAATATAAATATAAATCATGGCAAATTAGTGACAGAATCTAAATGACTCTAAATTGAAATTAAATAAATAAATATAAAATAAACATTTAGAGCTCACGTCTAATAAATTTCTAGAATATTTCGGTTCTTTGGACAGTGAATAAAGTATTTTTGCTAAGTGGCTAATAGGATCCCTCGGTCGTTCTTCAAATAATTGAATAAACGCTTGCCCGAGAGCTTCTCCGATTAGAATTTGTAATTCTTTACTGGTATAAGGACGATTTCGTTCAACATTGGTACTCTGTGTTTCTATTTCTACCCTTATATAGAAATATAAATTTCACAAGTAAATTTCTAAAGATTACTTTGATTGAGCTTCACTTAAAAGTTGATTGCTCGGTAATTCTGTGATTAAACCTTTAACATTTGTCACTGTTTGTGGTTGTTCAGTACTTATTTTTAGTGAACCATATTTTATTTTATTTTCCTTGTCAAACAAATATTCACTGAGGCTCTCTTTAATTTCGTATTCAATTGATTTCTTATTCAGTGCTTTTAATTTATTCTTTTCTAAAATATAAGTACGTGAAAAATAATTTATTGTATATTTTATATCGTGATTTGATTTAGTAACTGGGTTTTTCCAAGATCTATCGCATACAGGGCCGGCTTTGCGTACAGGCAGAGCAGGCGGCCGTTTTATGAGGGCGGCCGAATGCGTCCCTCGCAATTTTAATACTTGCATGTAAAAATTGTAAAACAATATTCGAATTTAAAAAAAATATCGTGTGAAAAAAACATACAGAATAATCTCGGAACATCAAAGAGGACTAGAGAAGGCTTGTTTGCGCTTATTTGGTGTGGACGGGAAAAAAGGATTTGCTTAAACAGCTCACAGTTATAGCTAATGGATAAATTATACTGGATAACTGTATTACTTATGACTGTTCCGGTCACAAAACAGCCTATCTAGATATTCTACGAGATTTTACAAATCTAAAAGCAAGAAGAATATTTTAAACTTTGGAATACGGCTACAAGATAAAGGTGTCCAATAACTCCAATGTACAGTACGTACAATGCCACTGTATTTATTTTGCATAAGTGAATAAAGAAAGTTAAAGTTCTTTTTCTGTTTGTTTGATGGCCATCGATTTAAAATAAACCCACAAAATTAAAAGTTGTTGATACTGTTGAGGATACCTAAATAATAGAGTAAAATAATTAATAAACATGTCAAATGATTGGGGGAAACAATGAGATGTGAGTAAGATGTGGTTCTGGAGCTTAATAAAAAGAGAATGAAAAAGAAATGTTGAACAACGAGAAAATCAATAATAACAGACAATTAAATCAAAGAAGGTCATTTAAAATTAACAAGTGCAAATTTTAGAAAAAAAAACAAAAGCAAAGTTTGCACATTATCTCGAAAGCCCTTTCAAGATAAGGGAAGAAATATTGTTTGGAAATCCAGGAAAGGGCATCTCTAAAAACTAAGTAATCTTAACAGATGTCAGTGATTGTGGAGGCCCAAAAGAAATTAGCGTTAAAAGATATCAGAAATTCTATTCGACATCAGTAAGTGTTATTGAATGATGGAGTATAAAAAGGAAGCGCAATTGAAATCAAACACAAAAAAATAAGACAAAAATTGCAGAAGAAAAAGAAAGACAAAAAATAAATTAAAGAGAAATTTGAAACAGAAATTAAGAAAGGTCAAAGCAAAGCAACTAAATCAGAGTTACCGATCTCAGAAACCCACCGCAGTTGTCAAGTGATTGTAAAGCCAATTGATCCGAAAAGTGCTATACTTCCCGAAGGGTCGTAATAAGCACCAAATTGTGATTGGTTGATAATTCGTTGTGTCATTTTAAAGTGGAGATAAAGTGTATTAATAAATAAAGTTTATATTGTTTGGAATTCGTTACTGTTGTTTAAAAGCACGCTTGGAGTCAGATTGACAATAAATCCTATTTAAATTCACCGACAAAACTCCAACATTCCCGAATAAAAATGGATCTAGTAATTTGTCTTATAGACAAACCATCTTAAGCTGCTAATCTTGATACAATTTCTTCCAAGCTTGGTAGTCGTACAAACTGCAATATATTAAACTGAAGACAGATTTTTTTAAGGTCCGGCTTTTGGCCCTATATCAGTAGTCCCTTTGGTTTGGTTGAGGTTATGCTGACTTTTTAAATGACTTAACAAAGTCGATGTTGTTCTACATTTGCATACCACATTTTTTTACAAATATTGCAATTTGCTTTTCCATTTTGAATTTTTGTAAAATGTTTCCAAGCGAAGCACTTTTTGATGATTCATCTACTCGTAATAAATTTTAAAAATAAAATGAACGTTATAATTTTTAATATAAAATTACTGTGGTAGTCGTGCGAATTTCGTTTATTAATTTAAATTCAAAGTTATATTTTTAAAAAAAGTAAATTTTACATTCCATATTTAAACAACAAAACTATAAATATCAAGTAAATTTCCAATAAAAATTATAGATTTCTGAATTAGTTTGTCTTCTTGTGTATAATTTATGTTAAGGTTTAATACGCAGTTTAAAAAAAATTACCCCATTATTTTTCCATAAAAACTGGGTTTTCGGTTTTTGCTTTTCATTGGAAAACCCGGTTTTAACCGGTTTGCAAACCCTAATTTGATATGAGTAAAATTAGTAATACGATAAGTTATCCTTGAGATATAACAAAGACAAAGAGTGCTGTCAAAACAAATTAATTTTTTATTTTGGCTTTTTTGTGTAAAAATGTTGTGGAGAAAATTCGTAAAATTTTCTAAGTTCATTTAACAAATAACTTTTAGAATTTCTTTATAATTAAAGGTTCTTAAATTTAATTGTACTGTTGGACGTATGGGAAATCGATTTATAACCTTAGCTCTTGTCCTGCTGGTGTGAATCGTCGCCTTTAATTTCTAGGGAAACATTCCCAACACGTCGCGCGATTTGGAATAACCATTGCGTACCCATGACCGAGATCATGTTGGTACTGTACGCAATAGCCAAATGCCATTCGAGCAGGTGATCGCAATTACTAGTGCTACTCCTCGAAGGACCTTCGCTTTCCCGGTCATTTGCTGCCGATGGAAGGACTTACGCATCTTACCTACTAGCTTATCTACAAACCCTTTCGTATTTGGCTTAGCCGAGTCGAGATAATCGTGAGAGTCATTCACATCATTCGACCCTTTTACCAAACCCTATCTGATGAATTACCGTCAACTATTACCGATACTTCATCTCTTTTAACCCAAACTTAATTAATCCTAATCCAAAGAAAGAGAGGAAAAGAAAAAAAATGTATATTGCAATACTACACATTAATGACCATATCCATAACACAATAGGCGGAATGATAGTTCACGAGGATTAGAGACGGAGATAGACTGCGATAATTCACATTCGACTCAATCTTCATCGGCATCTGTCTGTAAGGAAACGCCTACGCTTTGCCGGCCGGTATGGTAGGGGGTTGACGTTGTAACTGCCCTCAATGCGAGTGGAGGGTCCGGCGACTTCTGATTGGGAAGAGATTCGGGGTACATCGCCTGTGAGAACGGCGATATCGCTGAAATCCAATCCCAAGTGATCTAGAGCTTGGGCGACTCTGGGGAAGTCTAGATCTTCATCCACCAGGTCTATGTGGATTGAGCGAGCTGGCGATGGGAAAATTACGGTAGGAGCGCAAAGTACATCCGGATCGAGCCCCGGAATCTCGAATTCCTGGTATGGGGGCGGAAGATCATCAATCCGGTACGGGACTTCGAGTGGCTCCGCCACTGGAACTTGGGGCGGTTCAATTTGTGGGGGAGCTGAGGTTGGGGGAATTGGATTGGGCTCGGCCATTGGTAGATGGTGTTCGGGTATAATATCTAGGTGACGAGCCCAGACGCTCCTTGGGATGCGGGCTCGAAGCTCGACATCCGTAAATGCTTGGCGGAGTGCCGTAGCCTGTTCTTTGATTAATAGTCGCTGGCTACGCGACTCCGTGACTAGCTCATCTCGAGCCCTAGTCAATCTCGTTATCTTCTGATGTAGGCCTCGTGTAGTTTCTGGGGAGGACCAAGTGCCTTTTACCCGCTCATATTTATACCGAAGCGAATTGTATTTTCTGTCCAGTTCCTCAAACCTTTGCCTGAGCGCGATTACGGACGGAGAAAGTCGGGGGATCCGTGGGAGGTCATTGAAAGATGAACCGGTTTCGGGATTCATATTCTAAAAAGGAAGAGAGGAAATTCATGAAATGGTAATTGATTGAGGGAGAATGTGGGGGCAATGTCTAATCGACGGGGGGATAGCGGAAGGACATGGTCAAATTATAGGCGCTTGTTTGGGCAACAGTGCCCTTACTCCAGGAAGCGTAATATTAACAGTAGTTAGGGGATTAAATCGGCTAAACATTTACGACAGTTAAGGGAATTAAACATCCTATCGGATTATTTGTTGCTATTTAAGTTCATTTACCTAATGCTGTATGAGTTAATTTACTTAATTCCTATTATATTGACGATTTTGTTACAGGGGCTTTCGTCATAGTACTTATACAACTTGAATTATTACCGATGATTGTTTAAGGAATTTGCGGATTTTTAAATAATTAATTGATTTCTAAATTAATATGACTACCCGTAATTACTTATAAAACCAGAGTTTCTGTAATTAATTAGATTATTGCCTTACTATGGTTATTATTAATTATCGATAAACTAGGTTTATCGTAAATGATTACATGATAATATTATTAATATTACTAATAATTATCGATGATTTAGGGTTGCTACAGATAATTAAAATTGTATTATCAATACCCTTACTGATAATTACCGACAAATTAAAATCATTATAAATTATTAAATGATAGTATTATTATTATTAATAATGGTTACCTATAAATAAGAAATCATTATAATTACTTAATTCCTGAAGTTACTATCGACACCAGTAATTACAAGAATAAAATTTGGTCCTAAATACGTTTACAAATGGAAATGTATGTATATTACAATCATTATTTATTAATGGAATTTAGATTACATCATTATTAGACTTACTAAAATTGAGTTATTCCGCGTACTATTAGATCCAAATTGGGTGAGAATGTTCCTAGTGTGTTGAGAATTTGATTGAAATGATAATGAATGCACAAATTTGGGGTATCTGCGTCGCTATTATGTAATTGATGGTGAGAGCGGCTGCTGCAAATCGATAATCCGTATTAATAATGCATCTGGCGATAGTGGTGAGAAAAATCGCGGTGGTATTTGTGTGTGACAATGAACTGAAATTATCGATTTCTAAGATTCTTACAGCAGTTATCTAGTGATTTGATTGGCCCATGAGATTTTTCAGAACTCGCACTGAGTGAGAAGATCATGTGAAATCCTATCGTGATGATATTTATTCATAGAAAAAGCTTGTCAATCTAATCGCTCTAACCACCTATTTATGAGTAGGGCTGATCTCATGTCGGGAATAATTGGGTTTGCGAACACGGTGGATTTATATTCGGTCACAACACTTCTCGAGGGTTCTATTAATTTCAGAAAAATTAGAGAAAATGGTTCTAGGGTGGCTGATCTCTTCTGGGAATTACGTTTTCTAAGCGATGACGACGACGAATGCTAGGTTGGAAATATCTCGACATTGCTTTCACTCGAATCAACTGCGTCTACTCAATCGTGTCATTTGTGTAATGGACTTATTTCTTTGCCGCTCATGTGGAGAATTTATGATTAATTCCGATGGATTCAGAGGTAGAGTTCAACCGACTCGCGGAGAAAATTTCGATATGCATGCCAGTGTCGCAGGACTCATTTTCAGTTCGGAGAATTCTCAACTATCGTCTGCAGGTATATTATGGCGTTACAGAACTTATTTTCAATTTGGAGGACTACAATTATTGTTTTATGTATATTGTGATATTACTGAACGAATAAATTTGCAATCACCTTTGTTATTAGTCCTTAATTCTCTATATAATCGTTCAATTATTAAATCTTTTGCGTCTACCCCTGCTGCCCAGTATTAGTTTACTAATTTGTTCGTGATTGAAAAACGTTTTCCTAGATCATCCCATGATCTTCCCTAATATCCCCTTGACTGAATGGCGACCTTCCCGTGATTTTATTTTTACTCGCTCCGGCCACTTTTCAGCAGTCGCTTCGAGTTGTACAACGATGCCCTGCGTGGAGGTCCTGTGCATATTGCCAGACCCTACTGCGGACTATCGAGGTGTCCACGAGGCGTGACCCGCGAGCTCAACTAGGGGACTTAACCCACCAGCCGGCACGAGATCTGTCCCATGAACTTCTATTTAGATACTGTTAATATATGATTTTAAGGGACTCGAACTGATAAGTACGTATATATATGCATAAAATAATAGTTAATTAAAGAAAACATTAAAGCGAAAACATTATGAACATCATAAAGGTTTAATCGTAAAATTGGTTACATTAACATAGAAAAGAAAACTAACATCAATAAAATTCCTTACGCTTTGACAAATTGTTGAAAAATTGTAGGTTAAGAATAAGTTGAAAAATTTAGCATAAGTCAAAAATAATGAAATTTGTCACTGTATATATACTATTTTTGTGCGTGTGTGCGACCAATGAGCGATTTTTCGCCATTTTTAGGGCGTTTTAATTATTTTATTAATTTTAAATTATTTTTATTATTTTTTGTGTATTTTTCTCTATTTTTTGATATATAATTTATATTATAGTTAGATTTTATTTTTTATTACTATTTTCTTATAATATTCTTTTTTAGCCCTTAATTTTGTTTTCTGGTCGCCGCTTCTGACTATGTTTTTTCTAAACCTTATTTTGCAAGGTTTTGGTAGTTTATTTTCTTTTTCGTATGTTTCTGTATGCGGCTGTATGCTTTTATGAATTTATTTAATTATTTGTTTTTATTTAATTTTTGGTATATTTTAATTTGTTTTAATTAATGTTTTTATTGATATTTAGTATTTTCTTGTGGTGCGTGCTTCTGTTCAGTGACTTATTTCATTATTCTTTAGTTTTGTTTTAATTTTTATATAATTTTGTTTAAATTGTGGCTCTGAGCCCAACAGTACAGTTTTTTGTGTATATAGAATACTGTGTTCTCTTACCAGTAGCACTACTTAGATCTTCGAGCGTTCAATCATGGTAGTCAAAATTTTCAAAGGAGGAAAAATTATATTATTTTTCGCTAAAATATCAAGTTTAAAGATCGACACCGTCATGGACAATATGTTAAACAACGCGAACAAAGGTTTCACAACGGTCAAAAGTCACCAAATTTAAAAATCCTAAAAATCATTTTTGAAAATTTCTAATATTTTAAAAACCCTAACAACTTTTTTGAACTGCCTTCAATATTATAAAAAATCCCTAATGACGTATTAGGTAAAATAAATAGAAAAAAAATTCAAAATTGAAATATTAAAAAATTTGTTAAATTTTTCAAGAGTCCCATAATGAAAAGTTTTATTACTTTGAAAAGAGCAACAAATTCACTACAAACATCATTTAAAAAAAATTGAAGACAGTCTAACTTTGATGAGTTACTTGAATTGTCCAAGGAGAGAGGAAAATGGTAGAAATAAATTGGATGTAGAAAACTACTTTCCAATCTCTGAGGCTCTATTTATTTTATATAGTTAATCGTTTAATCTAGCGCGTTACATAGTAATATAAATACTATGTTGTGTTGACCTCTACCTCTATTGTTAGGGAAATATTTTGTAGACTGACAATAGTTCAGTGTAAGGTCTGTGTCAAATTACGACTCACAAATACATGACCTTATTCGTAAAAATTGAACGAATTCTCCAAACAACTGAATGATAATTTTCTTTTAATTTTAATAACTCAAATAACCTAAATCAGTGGTTCCCAACCTGGACGATACTGCCCGGTTTGGAATGAAAACAATTGGGAGAAGGGATGATTTTAAAATTAGGTGGTGGCTGACTTTTTTAAAGTCATGCTAAATCATAAAAAAATATATGTTATGATTTACTAAAGATGGTATTATTTTATTTTAGTTGTATTAAGTTATAAATAAAATCGAATAAATGGACTGATCATTATAAAATTTTCTGATTAATTTTTGGTATAAATTTTTAATATTAGTTATAAAAGCCACTATATTGTAGGAACACAGCAATAAAATTTATAATTGGATATGCACCATATAAATTAAATTATGGTAAAGTAAATTAAAATAAATCTAGAGGATCTTACAATTAAAATTCTCTAAAATTAAATAAAAAACAATAATTTAGCCCCGGTTTCTAATAATCTTGGTTTTAATTTAAAAAGATTTTTATGTGATCTTTAATTTTATATTGAATTTTTAAACGTGATTGTTTAAAAAATATATGCGAATAATTTGTGACTTTAAAAAATATATGATATGTGATCGAATCTTTTAATTCGGATATTAATGATAGTAGAGAGAAACATATTCGAAAAACGTTTGAAATGAAATCGGATCGTATTATAAAGACTATCACAGGAAATGGTATTAAATTTGAATATATTATACGAATTCAAGATGCAATTCATCGAAGTAAATTAAATAGTGAATTATCAAAGAACGTGCATTTGCTTTGCTACAGAACAATTGGTAAAGCTGGAAAAAGATTGAGTTCAATTAAGAAATTCAACGGCTTTGATGAAGACGATGAAATTGGTATTTTTTTATGTTGTGAAAACGTTGAATTATCTGAAAGTGGATTATTTTATGCATATTGTGGATTATTTTGTGTCGTGTTAAATAGTTCCAAAATTCTTTTCCCGTTCGAAATAATGTCATCGCTTACAGAAACGGAATCGGAAATTATGCCGAAATTTCTGCTTATAATCATTTCTAATGTTTACTCTTCAAATGAAATGTATTAAGGACAAAAACATCATCAGTGCAAAATGTTTTTAAAATTATGCAATTGTCAACTTTGATGGAGTTTTGTGAACATAATTTAAACGAATTATGGTATCCTATCTTCCAGTCAAATGATGAGGTGTTCAGGAGCGCATTGGATATGACTTCTCAGACTTGTTCTGTCAAATCCTCGATTTCAGTGCAAGAATGAACGTAATTTAATATGTCTACGAAAAGTAAAGCTGGAAAAACAAATAAGTCCCAAAACAGAATTCGTATCTCAAGAGCTGGTCTTCATTTTCCTGTTGGTCGAATTCACAGGAAGTTGCGAAAGGGAAATTTTGCTGAATGTGTTGGAGCTGGAGCAACGGTTCCTTTGGCGGCAGTTTTAGAATACTTAGATGCTGATTTACTTGAATTGACTGGTGATGTTGCAAGAGATAACAAGAAAGGTCGTATTATTCCTCAAGATTGGCAATCTGCTATCGGCAATGATGAAGAACTGAATAAATTAATGGATGCTGATTCGGACCAAACTGCTTTCCGATCAAACAATAATATATGTAATAAGTCCAATAAGTTGATTTTATCAATGGAACATTGTATTCGTTTCTTGACCAGTGGGTCACGGAGCATTCAATATCAAGATTTTGCGTTTATTCAAGTGTGATAGCGTTGTGAGTAAGATCGAGTTGAGAAATGACAATGTGAAGAATGTTTTATGGTTAAACTATTACTTGCTCCTGATAAGTTATGGTCGATTTTTATCCATCAATAAATCTTGATTCTACATTTTGCTTGGTTTGCAAACATACTTTCCAACATCCTATAATTCTTCAAGTAAAATTATAGAGTTTTCCTATTGATGACATTGTAATGTGCACATCGTATATCAATGATATTTCTTCTTTTAACGACGTTTCAAAGAGAATATAATAATTTGTTATATGAATCAGTTCGAACAGTTTCGATTTTGAAATGAATTTGTTTTGTGGTACTTTCCGGTTACCTTGACCTCATCAAAAAATGAACAATATGAAGTTTAAAAATCCTTTTAAACCAATTTAGGCCAATAAACAACATAATAATCATTCTCCAGTATCAAACGGGCAAAGATTCTTCAACTCATCCAAAATAGCATCGAATGGATTTTCTTCACCAATACTGCTTCTCCACATGAACTCGGCCAAGTAAAACTTCAGGGAGAAGGATAAGTGCATCTGTGCTTTTTATTCACGTACTTTGCCAATCTCCACATCCTTTTCACGAGCATTAAACAAAACAACAATTTCCACGTTTGAATTTTGAAGTGAAAAATGATCGATAGATGATTGATTCTCTTCGAGTTATAAATAAAATTTAAATAAATAACAATGTTAGCAAATTTCTGCAATGTTTATTCATAAAATATAAAGTATTTCGATCGATAAACGGCACTGATCACTCATAACCAAAATTTAACTACAGTTTCGGTTTCTTTTCTTCTATGATTAATATTTTCGTTCATTCAACTGTAGACAACAAATATATTTATTTAAGCAAATTTCCAAAATATTTTTTAAATTAGATTTACCAACATTATAAACATATTAAATTAGAATAAAAACTTTAAAATGTTTTTAAAAAATAAAAGCTATTCATGTGTTGGTACATTTTTAAATTGAAAAAGGTGGCGATCATGTTAAAAGTGAAAATATTTAAACAAAATTAAATATTTGTTAATTTTAATAACGCATTTGTAATTTAATTAGTAAAATAAATTAAAAATTAAAAGTTGCAGGAACCACATATTCGATGGTTTAGCTATTTTTACAAATATAACTTTGAATAATTTTTTTTATTATACTTACTTTAAATTTTAGAGTTTAATAAAGAGAAAAAAGAACTTAAAATAGAATGCTGACCTAAAAAAGGTTGGGAACTAAATAATTCAACGTAAGCATTTAAAGATAATTATTAATTAATTTTAAATTGATTATAATTAATATAATAATATTTGATTTATTTAATTAATTATATACTCCTTCTGACCAAAAATAGTTATAGCATTTAAAATTTTGGATGCAAAACTATTTAAAGAGAAAGTATTATTGATAAAAAAGATTACGGAATTTGGATTTCCTCGGTTTGCATGAGCCCATCGTATCGACAGTGACACTGAAATGAATGTAAGAATCGGAATCGGAATCATTATTGTAATCCTCGTTATAATAAAAGTCATTCTTTCCTTTAAAGTTATTCACAAAAATTTGTCGATGATTTTTCCTCGTTGATAATTTTGGTCGTCTAACGATGTTATTAGGTTTTTTAATAAATATTTTTGAATGAATTTCATTTTCTAGGCTTTGAATGTTAAGGAAACCTTTCGTATTGTTACGGCAAAAATCACTTTTCATTAGATCAAAATTCCTATGTTCATTTAATGAAATTGGGTTTGATTGATTAAAAATTCCGAAAAATACTCCATTTGAATTGTTAACGTTTTTTACCGACAATATAACTTTTTTCTCAAATATGTTCATGTGGTAATGAATGCATTTCAATATTTCCCATCGTTTTCTTTTATTAAATGAATATTTCAACCAGCGTGTCCATCTAAAAATTAA
Source organism: Schmidtea mediterranea (assembly GCA_022537955.1). NCBI lineage: Eukaryota > Metazoa > Platyhelminthes > Tricladida > Dugesiidae > Schmidtea > Schmidtea mediterranea. The sequence continues at coordinate 67,763,605 of CM039680.1, read as the reverse complement.
TGTTCTTTTCAAATTATGGATGAAAAAAAATAACATTTCGTTTTCGTTAAACAAGAATACATCATTTCTATTTAATGATTTGTATTCAATTTCATAAAACATAGAAAACACAATATTCTAATTATAATGATAATTATAGCAATATCATATCAAAAATTAATTGGAAAATCTTTTCAGAAAGATATTTTAAGAAATATCTATTATTATAATATAAAATAACGTTGTCACTGACAACACAAATTTATTTAGTTGATTATAAGAAAAGTATTTTTCATCCTTTTAACTCAAAATGGTATTTTATAAATAAAATAATTATCTTATTTGTCAAAAACTTTCTTACTTTTTTGCAATTTTTGTATTTTTATTTCAAATTTTTATATGTATTCATTTATTCATATGTTCAAATGTTCATATTCATATATATATATTTAGATTACAAGTCAATCATTTGTTTATTTAACACGATATTTCAGCGCCACTTGTTAAGTGTTTGTAATTATTGTTGTTATATGTCACAAAAAAATCTTCTAAGTCAGCGGTTCCCAACCTGTGAGTCGCGACCTCAATTGGGGTCGCCTGAGACTTTGAAAATAATTTATTTATGCTAATCAGTGGTTTCTTACTATAATTTTAAATTTAACCGATATTCCTACTCTGATTTTATAGTATAAAGTATAAAATATAAATAAAATCAGATATTTAGAAGTCAAAAGCATAATAGTTAGCTGCAAAAATACAGTGACTGAGGAGCAACCGTATTAATTTTAATGTTAGGTTCGCCAGAACTTGGCAAATGTTATCAAAGAGTTACAGCATCAAAAAGGTTGGGAACCGCTGTTCTAAGTTGTTTTTCGTTATGAAAGACAAAATCTAAAACTTATTAATAATCAAAATATTCTTGAATTTTAAAAGAACTTTTTCAGTTTCAAAATAGAAATTTTTAGGTATATCAAAACTTAAAACTAAATACTGGTTTCTTAATTCACCCCAGACAATGCTGACGGTGTGGGGTTTAGTGGTGTTTAACTTTGACCCCATGCATATAACGTTTCTTGCCCCCCAATGGTTACCCGTTGCTAAGCAACGTTGGTACTGCAACCACTGGTTATGAGACTGCCAAAGGTGAGAGCTACTGAAAAACTGCAAAGGTTCGGCCTCATAGTGGGTTCAACGCAATACGGATAGAAGATCTGTGTGCGGTTTTCTTACTATCGGTGCTTTCCGTATATACGTTACGCTTTCTTGAATCAATTATTTCTCGAACCATAGTTTCTAACTTCAGTTAAACGAATTTTATTATCACAACTTAACAAATTACTACAACAAACAAAAAAACAGTTGAAATAACATTGTTGATTTATTTGTCAGTATACTAATCAATTAATAAGAAGTGCTGGTTTGCATCACACGACGTTTAGCGCGTTCCGCCTTTTCTGAGCGCTGCTGTAAACTTTTTCATACCGCCGGCTTGGTCGCATCCGTTGCTTCTCTATAAGCTAACTGAGCTGGTGCGAACACTAGGGGGTACGTTGCGGCATTTTCCTCCTGGCAAGCCGATAACGCCACTTCTAAGCTACAGATTTGCGTTTTTTGTGCTTGTCCGAGAGGCTTTTCTTCCGTCCATCCACACTGTGCGGCTGTCAACCTTTGATAGATCCTCTTTACCTTTGCTGGTTAAATCCATGAGACTCGAATTTGTTGAATCTCTCGGGTCATTTGGAGAAACTGGTGGTGCAGCTCCGTATTCTCTTGGTGTGACTTTACCAGCTCTTTACTCAGAGTGCTAAATGCATCCATATCTAAAATTAGATTAGCCTTTAACAAATATCATATCTTTAGTTATGGAGTTCTTCTCATTTATCGCTATGTTTATTTAACTAACATTAACTTATTAAAGGAATCTATCAGATAGCTATCTAAACACGTCACAAGAATTTATCTTAATTCATCATTTTTGTCACTTCGGTCTTTAAAATAGAATTATAAATATAGTCAGTAATGAAAGATTAAGATTTTTGACTCAATAATTTATTAAAAAACAATGCTATTAGTTTCTAGGTTTTTGGTGATACGAATTTGGATCGAATCTGGGTCGTTTTTGAGCATACGGGTGCTCTTGTTGTCCTACTGGGCTTCTGTCAGCGTTCAGTATTTCCCTTGGCAGTAATTTCCTCGGGTGGGTTCCGTTAACCTTGGGTCATCCAATTCGTAGAACATGCCGTACGATGGGGCATACCCGTCCGTGCTGGGGATCCTTCCGGCAGCAATCTCTGCATTGATCCTGGCCAGGTGTCGTCTCGCCATTTCGACCTGCCAGTTAGTTTGACTTTGTCGCTGCTCGAGGCGAGCCAGAATGCATTCGGCACGTTGCTGACTCTTACGGGCTGAGTTTCGGCCTGGCTCCCTCTTGATTGCGATATAAGGAAGATCGGCTTCTTCGTAGTCATCCAAACGTCCTTCCCTCGATTCTCTTACAGGAGAGGTCGTGAATCCTGCATCAAACCTCTCCTGTCTGCATCTGGCGGTGGATAGTGCTGGAAAACGCACTCTGATTCGCGACGCATCAATCCAGGATTTATCTGCAAAATAAATCTTAATATGCGAAGTTGCGTCATAGGTCACAAGGGTCAATAAGGTAATTCTCGGTGTATCTTATTAAGTTCCTCGATATTCTTTAACAATTATCACCTCATAAGCACTTATTAGAGGTTCCTTGGGTCGTAATATTTATTTAAGCGGTTTTAGCGATTTGGTCTCCCTATCTATTATACCGTCATATTTCGTGAGATTTCTTTCTAACAGGATAGTTCATCGGGACTTATAGCTCCAGTCAAACATTAAGACATATCCATACCTTGATTCTAATATCACTTAATTGCATCCCATGTGTTGACTGCTTTCGAAGTCTTAGGACTTTTCGACATTTATCCATTTCTAGTCAATGTGCGTTACGAGCATTAACTACTGCATATCCGAGAAAAATTCTTGGACGTTAAAACGTGCAAGTAATGATTTGGTGCTAGGTATATCTCAATTTTTGTTAAGTTGGTTAATTCGCTCCTTGATGAGTGGCATAATATGCATTAACAAAATCATCAGATTAATCCCTCCTTTGGAGACACATAAAACGAATTTATTTTAAATTTTACTAAAACACTAAGAAAAACATAGAAACTATTAGTAATACGTAAGCGTCCAGTTCAGTCGTTTCACCAGTTGGGATACTAGATATCACATCCACCATCATTATATTAAGCCCTGACACTTGCTTGCTGTTCGTGGAGTCTATAGATCATGAATCCGTCAGAGGAGGCGGAATTTGGTTATGATGGTCCTTATCTTTTTGCCATGGTATTATTTGCAAGTCTGGGTAGGTTTTATTCCGACCGGTCATGATTCCTCATTTTTCCTTTTTACAAAAACAAAATTAAATTATTAATAATATAACTATACCCTCACGCTTGTCTTCTTTCTTTTGGATAGGCCCTTCCTTCTGATACTATTCCCGTTGAGGAATACAACGATTTCGTCTCGTCGACTGAGTTGTCAAAGATTGTCTCTCTTAGGTATACATTGTTAAAATTTATGTTGAACCGATGATTGATCATATCTGAATGATTTGCTGGGTATTTATGTGTCGACTTCAGTCAGTGTGCGTGTTGGTTTAGATGATTTAAATTTCCACATTGAAAACATAGATGATAGAATATTTTATGAAACAAATTATGACGAACTTGAAAATATCGCTACTGCAAATGTTATATGTGAGTTTTTAGTTATTACAATCAGAATTATTTAACCTTTTTCATGTTTCAGGTAATCTTTATCCGAAGTATTGTCAATCTACAAGCCATGATAACAACTGCCACAATAAAATGAATCGATATTATCAAGTGAATAATTATTATATATGTCCTGTATGCCAGACCCAAACCTCTGACCCGTACCTTAAATTTTATAATGACCATAAAAATCACTTGACTCAATTTTATACGGATAAAAAATCATTGTTTAAACAGAGTTTGAAACGAAAAAGCACCATAAAATCAGAAATACTTGAAAAAATATTTATTAAAGATGATTTACAAATTGAACTAGGGTTAAGAGAAATTATTGTTGAACCAGAAATTGAATATGATTTATTACGATCACATCGAATTATAAAAGTAAACATCGGAATATATATAATGTTAAGGAAATAGTTCTTCCATCTTCTCTTTTGGAAAAATTAAAAATTACATTAAATGAAATGAAACATTCAAAAGTTCAATTTGGAGTCCAAGTAGAATTTGAAAAAGATGGGGAACTCAAAGTAGTTAGTATATAAAATCGCGCTGCTTCAGTGACTACAACTTTTATTGATGAGGGTATAAAGAAAATAAATGAAAAGATTGTTGAACGAACAGAATTATGAAGTAGTTGGAAAATAAACTGAATGCTAGAAGTAAATTTCAATGGAACCAAAGTTTCGAATATATCTAGGTTGTTTGGACATAGTTATATTCCAACACCTAAAGCTCTAATAGGTAAAAAGGCAATAGTTAAAGTACAAAATACCGATAATTTATGTTTCATATATAGTGTTTTGGCTGTATTGAAATCTGATAAAATCAAGAAAGATAGAGATAGACCAAGAAAATATTTACCGTATATGAATGACTTGGTATACGATCCTAACGATATGCCAATGAAACTGTGTGATATTCCAACTTTTGAAAAGAAAAATCCTGGTTTAGCAATTAATGTAATGATTTATAATAACGAAAATTTTGAGGATAGAGAAGAACTTATAATGAAGCATCCATATTTAAATATAATTCACCGAACAATAGTAACTGGAGTGGATCCAATTTATTTATTATTGATAAAGGAGGGTGAAAAATATCATTATACAGCAGTAACTAATTTACAATCCTTGATGAATTGTCATAAAAACAATGATTGTAATGTTCGAATTTGTTGCAAATATTGTGAAAATTGTTTAAATGGATTTTGTAAGCCAAAATTCTTTGAAAAACACCAAGAGTTATGTTAGAAAAATCAGTTGGGTACTACACTATATACATTACCAAAAGATAAAGATAAATATTTGGAGTTCAAAAACTGGTCAAAAACGATAACACCTCCTTTCGTTATCTATGCAGATTTTGAATCTATTTTACCAAAAGATGGCATTTATTTTCAAAAGCATTTGCCAATTTCTACTGGACTCTTATTAATCAACAACTTCACTGGTATGACAAGTTACCGTCATTTCATTGGTCAAAACTGCGTTTATGAATTTTTGAAGAAGGTTTCAGATATACGAACAAACATTGTGCTACCATATTATAAAGAAAATGGAAAAAGCTAATGTTACCACTTACTTTTGACGAAGAATATTCATTTGATAATTGTGAATATTGTTATTTGTGTAATAAGAACATAATAGATAAGGTTAGAGACCATGACCATTTTACAGGAAAGTATATTGGTCCAGCATGTAAAAGTTGTAATGTTAATAGGAGCATCAAAGAATTATTACCTGTAGTGTTTCATAATTTACGTGGGTATGACTTACACATATCCTTAAATATGGAATAAATCAATTTCCCAATTGGAACTTATTATATATTCCATTTAGCAGTGAATAATTCTTATCCCTTATGGTATATGTTGGTAAGCTTAGAATACGTTTTATCGACTCTTACCAGTTTGTTAATGACTCATTAGCTAGGGTAGTGAAAACTTTGACAAGTTTACCATTAACAAAATCTGTTTTTACTGGTACCATTGTTAATGAAAAAGATATTTTTCCGTACAACTTTGCCACTAGTTTAGAGGTCCTTGAAAATACTTATGAACTGCCTCCAATATGGGAAGGAGTGAGTGAAGTTGAATATGAGAAAGCTCAATTAATTTGGACTGAAACTAAATGTGTAAATTTACTTGACTATATGATGATATACTTGAAACTCGATTGCTTTCTTTTAGCTGACTTTTTCCAACAATTTCGGGCGAAATCTACAGCTCATAATAGTTTAGAGCCTTTAAATTATTTTGGTATTCCTGGAATGTCTTGGAGTTCTGCGTTAATAACTTTAGATAAACCCATTGAACTATTGCAAGACATGGAAATTTATAATTTCTATGTTGGTGGTATTCGTGGAGGTCTTACTTTTGTTAATAAACACTTTGTAAAAACTGACAAAACCACTGAGTTGCTTTATATAGATATTAATAATTTATACGGTTGGGTTTTAAGTCAACCATTACCTTGTGGTGAATTCAATTGGATATTTGATGGATTTGATACAATATTATCTGATTGCTTGACTTTGAATCTTGAATCTTTGTCGTATGGGTATACTCTTGAAGTAAATCTTGAAATTCCTTCTGATCTTCACGATAAGTTAGACGACTTTCCTATTGCTGCTGAGAAAATGAAACCTGATGGATCTAAGGTTGAAAAATTGTTATTGACTCATTACCCAAAAAAGAATTATGTGATTCATTGGCGTTTACTAAAATTATACTTGTCTCTTGGGGTTGAGGTTACTCATGTGAATCGAGCTGTAAGATTCAAACAGTCTCCTATTTTTAAAAACTACATTGATACCAATACAGAGTTAAGAGCAAAAAGTACAAACACACTAGATAAAAATTATTATAAGCTCCTAAACAATAGTTTGTATGGTAAAACTGTCGAAAACCTGAAAAAAAGAATGAATTTAAGATTATGTAATACAGAAAAGAAGATGATTACATATGTTTCTAAACCAACTTTTCAAAGAAGTATCAAAATTGCTGATGATCTAATTGCTGCTTTGTTAAATCCAGACTCGGTATGCTTAGATCGACCGAGTTATATTGGACTATCGGTACTTGATTTGTCCAAACTTCGAATGTATGAGCTTCCGTATAAGGACTTGGAAAAATATCGACGACAATTTAATTGTGATATTAATATAGTTGCTGGAGATACAGACTCTTTCTTCTTGGAGATTAAAAATTGTAAACTAGATATTCTTTTGTCTGAAATGGTTAAGGATAATCTTTTGGATACATCTGATTATCCATCTACTCATCCACTTTATTCTAAAAACTTGATTTGGTCATTGGAAAATTTAAGGATGAAAGCAAGAGAGAAGGTTATGATGAATGGGTATTCCTTAGACCCAAATGCTAAAGTTTACTAGGAAATTCAAAATGCCTAAAAGTTAAGGGAGTCACATTGAAGGACCCAACGTTAACTCATAAATCTTATTAGGACTGTTACGAGAAAAACTCCACCTTTTCTGTACCTCAATTTTGTATTGATACAAACAATAATCAACTTTATAGTTTTAAAACTTCAAAGGTTGCACTAACATACAAAGAGGATAAAAAGGCTTGGGTAGAAAAGAATGTAAGCCTGGCATACGGTCATTATATGATTGAGACTGACAATGAATAAAGATAATAATTTTCCACGTGATTATCCAACAACACATCCAACAGTACATCCAACAGCCTATCAAACAGATCATCCAACAGCTCAGCCAACTGTTCATTGAATAAATAAATGTATACCTATATACGCTCTTGTTCTTATTCATTATTTTTTATTTCTTTTTGTGTTTACATTATATTTTAGTTTGTTTTGTTTTTGTTAGGGAGGGGGTACCAAAAAGTGCGCCAGGTGGCACAAATCTACCTACTTAAGTCTTATTTTTACAAAAACAAATATTTAACAACAATTAAACATACATATTTGGATTTTCAGTAGATTTTATCGGTATCTATTAGTACATGTTCCGTGTAGGTTTTTAAGCTTTGTTAGAAATTCAACTTATTTAGTGATTGGTCAATAATCATTAATTTTCTAGTAATGTGGTTTTATTACAACCTTTAGCAGCTTTGAGTTATTAATTTTAAGAGTTAAATAACTTTCAATAAATATATGAAAATTTATTCCAAGTACAATGAGAGTAATATATGTTTTGAGAAATTAATTTAAGCATATTTTTCTAATCAAGTTTCTTTTCACTAGCAATTAAATTAATCACTACTTGTACTTACTAATGCTTTTTTTCATTCAGTAAACAATAGGAGTTAGGATGAAAAGATCAGAAAATCAAAAAAAATTTAAGTTATTTTTTGATGAGTTAGCAACTAATTTATTAAGAAGCAAGTAAACATTAAATGAAAAGGTTGTTATTCATGAAATCTTTGAAAAAAACTTTTAGTAAATGTTCATTCCTGGACACAATTAAAAATATATATATTTTTCGCCATTTGATTTTTTTTAATTCATTTTTTCAGACTATCTCAACTTATGTCAGCGAATCGATGAAATCAATTGAAAAAAATGAATTTGAAAAATATTTGAATGGAAAAAAAATATACTGTTTGTCCACGACCATACTAATCTGGATTCACCCGATCTCGTTCGATCTCGGAAGTTAAGCAGGTTAAGGCCTCGTTAGTACTTGGATGGGTGACCGCCTGGGAATACGAGGTGTTGTGGACTTTTTTTTGATTTCTTTTCTATTGAAACAATTCCATCACTATTCGAACGAGCAATCGAATGCCAGGTATATATTTTTCGCCATTTGATTTTTTTTAATTCATTTTTTCAGACTATCTCAACTTATGTCAGCGAATCGATGAAATCAATTGAAAAAAATGAATTTGAAAAATATTTGAATGGAAAAAAAATATACTGTTTGTCCACGACCATACTAATCTGGATTCACCCGATCTCGTTCGATCTCGGAAGTTAAGCAGGTTAAGGCCTCGTTAGTACTTGGATGGGTGACCGCCTGGGAATACGAGGTGTTGTGGACTTTTTTTTGATTTCTTTTCTATTGAAACAATTCCATCACTATTCGAACGAGCAATCGAATGCCAGGTATATATTTTTCGCCATTTGATTTTTTTTAATTCATTTTTTCAGACTATCTCAACTTATGTCAGCGAATCGATGAAATCAATTGAAAAAAATGAATTTGAAAAATATTTGAATGGAAAAAAAATATACTGTTTGTCCACGACCATACTAATCTGGATTCACCCGATCTCGTTCGATCTCGGAAGTTAAGCAGGTTAAGGCCTCGTTAGTACTTGGATGGGTGACCGCCTGGGAATACGAGGTGTTGTGGACTTTTTTTTGATTTCTTTTCTATTGAAACAATTCCATCACTATTCGAACGAGCAATCGAATGCCAGGTATATATTTTTCGCCATTTGATTTTTTTTAATTCATTTTTTCAGACTATCTCAACTTATGTCAGCGAATCGATGAAATCAATTGAAAAAAATGAATTTGAAAAATATTTGAATGGAAAAAAAATATACTGTTTGTCCACGACCATACTAATCTGGATTCACCCGATCTCGTTCGATCTCGGAAGTTAAGCAGGTTAAGGCCTCGTTAGTACTTGGATGGGTGACCGCCTGGGAATACGAGGTGTTGTGGACTTTTTTTTGATTTCTTTTCTATTGAAACAATTCCATCACTATTCGAACGAGCAATCGAATGCCAGGTATATATTTTTCGCCATTTGATTTTTTTTAATTCATTTTTTCAGACTATCTCAACTTATGTCAGCGAATCGATGAAATCAATTGAAAAAAATGAATTTGAAAAATATTTGAATGGAAAAAAAATATACTGTTTGTCCACGACCATACTAATCTGGATTCACCCGATCTCGTTCGATCTCGGAAGTTAAGCAGGTTAAGGCCTCGTTAGTACTTGGATGGGTGACCGCCTGGGAATAAGAGGTGTTGTGGACTTTTTTTTGATTTCTTTTCTATTGAAACAATTCCATCACTATTCGAACGAGCAATCGAATGCCAGGTATATATTTTTCGCCATTTGATTTTTTTTAATTCATTTTTTCAGACTATCTCAACTTATGTCAGCGAATCGATGAAATCAATTGAAAAAAATGAATTTGAAAAATATTTGAATGGAAAAAAAATATACTGTTTGTCCACGACCATACTAATCTGGATTCACCCGATCTCGTTCGATCTCGGAAGTTAAGCAGGTTAAGGCCTCGTTAGTACTTGGATGGGTGACCGCCTGGGAATACGAGGTGTTGTGGACTTTTTTTTGATTTCTTTTCTATTGAAACAATTCCATCACTATTCGAACGAGCAATCGAATGCCAGGTATATATTTTTCGCCATTTGATTTTTTTTAATTCATTTTTTCAGACTATCTCAACTTATGTCAGCGAATCGATGAAATCAATTGAAAAAAATGAATTTGAAAATATTTGAATGGAAAAAAAATATACTGTTTGTCCACGACCATACTAATCTGGATTCACCCGATCTCGTTCGATCTCGGAAGTTAAGCAGGTTAAGGCCTCGTTAGTACTTGGATGGGTGACCGCCTGGGAATACGAGGTGTTGTGGACTTTTTTTTGATTTCTTTTCTATTGAAACAATTCCATCACTATTCGAACGAGCAATCGAATGCCAGGTATATATTTTTCGCCATTTGATTTTTTTAATTCATTTTTTCAGACTATCTCAACTTATGTCAGCGAATCGATGAAATCAATTGAAAAAAATGAATTTGAAAAATATTTGAATGGAAAAAAAATATACTGTTTGTCCACGACCATACTAATCTGGATTCACCCGATCTCGTTCGATCTCGGAAGTTAAGCAGGTTAAGGCCTCGTTAGTACTTGGATGGGTGACCGCCTGGGAATACGAGGTGTTGTGGACTTTTTTTTGATTTCTTTTCTATTGAAACAATTCCATCACTATTCGAACGAGCAATCGAATGCCAGGTATATATTTTTCGCCATTTGATTTTTTTTAATTCATTTTTTCAGACTATCTCAACTTATGTCAGCGAATCGATGAAATCAATTGAAAAAAATGAATTTGAAAAATATTTGAATGGAAAAAAATATACTGTTTGTCCACGACCATACTAATCTGGATTCACCCGATCTCGTTCGATCTCGGAAGTTAAGCAGGTTAAGGCCTCGTTAGTACTTGGATGGGTGACCGCCTGGGAATACGAGGTGTTGTGGACTTTTTTTTGATTTCTTTTCTATTGAAACAATTCCATCACTATTCGAACGAGCAATCGAATGCCAGGTATATATTTTTCGCCATTTGATTTTTTTTAATTCATTTTTTCAGACTATCTCAACTTATGTCAGCGAATCGATGAAATCAATTGAAAAAAATGAATTTGAAAAATATTTGAATGGAAAAAAAATATACTGTTTGTCCACGACCATACTAATCTGGATTCACCCGATCTCGTTCGATCTCGGAAGTTAAGCAGGTTAAGGCCTCGTTAGTACTTGGATGGGTGACCGCCTGGGAATACGAGGTGTTGTGGACTTTTTTTTGATTTCTTTTCTATTGAAACAATTCCATCACTATTCGAACGAGCAATCGAATGCCAGTATATATTTTTCGCCATTTGATTTTTTTTAATTCATTTTTTCAGACTATCTCAACTTATGTCAGCGAATCGATGAAATCAATTGAAAAAAATGAATTTGAAAAATATTTGAATGGAAAAAAAATATACTGTTTGTCCACGACCATACTAATCTGGATTCACCCGATCTCGTTCGATCTCGGAAGTTAAGCAGGTTAAGGCCTCGTTAGTACTTGGATGGGTGACCGCCTGGGAATACGAGGTGTTGTGGACTTTTTTTTGATTTCTTTTCTATTGAAACAATTCCATCACTATTCGAACGAGCAATCGAATGCCAGGTATATATTTTTCGCCATTTGATTTTTTTTAATTCATTTTTTCAGACTATCTCAACTTATGTCAGCGAATCGATGAAATCAATTGAAAAAAATGAATTTGAAAAATATTTGAATGGAAAAAAAATATACTGTTTGTCCACGACCATACTAATCTGGATTCACCCGATCTCGTTCGATCTCGGAAGTTAAGCAGGTTAAGGCCTCGTTAGTACTTGGATGGGTGACCGCCTGGGAATACGAGGTGTTGTGGACTTTTTTTGATTTCTTTTCTATTGAAACAATTCCATCACTATTCGAACGAGCAATCGAATGCCAGGTATATATTTTTCGCCATTTGATTTTTTTTAATTCATTTTTTCAGACTATCTCAACTTATGTCAGCGAATCGATGAAATCAATTGAAAAAAATGAATTTGAAAAATATTTGAATGGAAAAAAAATATACTGTTTGTCCACGACCATACTAATCTGGATTCACCCGATCTCGTTCGATCTCGGAAGTTAAGCAGGTTAAGGCCTCGTTAGTACTTGGATGGGTGACCGCCTGGGAATACGAGGTGTTGTGGACTTTTTTTGATTTCTTTTCTATTGAAACAATTCCATCACTATTCGAACGAGCAATCGAATGCCAGGTATATATTTTTCGCCATTTGATTTTTTTTAATTCATTTTTTCAGACTATCTCAACTTATGTCAGCGAATCGATGAAATCAATTGAAAAAAATGAATTTGAAAAATATTTGAATGGAAAAAAAATATACTGTTTGTCCACGACCATACTAATCTGGATTCACCCGATCTCGTTCGATCTCGGAAGTTAAGCAGGTTAAGGCCTCGTTAGTACTTGGATGGGTGACCGCCTGGGAATACGAGGTGTTGTGGACTTTTTTTTGATTTCTTTTCTATTGAAACAATTCCATCACTATTCGAACGAGCAATCGAATGCCAGGTATATATTTTTCGCCATTTGATTTTTTTTTAATTCATTTTTTCAGACTATCTCAACTTATGTCAGCGAATCGATGAAATCAATTGAAAAAAATGAATTTGAAAAATATTTGAATGGAAAAAAAATATACTGTTTGTCCACGACCATACTAATCTGGATTCACCCGATCTCGTTCGATCTCGGAAGTTAAGCAGGTTAAGGCCTCGTTAGTACTTGGATGGGTGACCGCCTGGGAATACGAGGTGTTGTGGACTTTTTTTTGATTTCTTTTCTATTGAAACAATTCCATCACTATTCGAACGAGCAATCGAATGCCAGGTATATATTTTTCGCCATTTGATTTTTTTTAATTCATTTTTTCAGACTATCTCAACTTATGTCAGCGAATCGATGAAATCAATTGAAAAAAATGAATTTGAAAAATATTTGAATGGAAAAAAAATATACTGTTTGTCCACGACCATACTAATCTGGATTCACCCGATCTCGTTCGATCTCGGAAGTTAAGCAGGTTAAGGCCTCGTTAGTACTTGGATGGGTGACCGCCTGGGAATACGAGGTGTTGTGGACTTTTTTTTGATTTCTTTTCTATTGAAACAATTCCATCACTATTCGAACGAGCAATCGAATGCCAGGTATATATTTTTCGCCATTTGATTTTTTTTAATTCATTTTTCAGACTATCTCAACTTATGTCAGCGAATCGATGAAATCAATTGAAAAAAATGAATTTGAAAAATATTTGAATGGAAAAAAAATATACTGTTTGTCCACGACCATACTAATCTGGATTCACCCGATCTCGTTCGATCTCGGAAGTTAAGCAGTTAAGGCCTCGTTAGTACTTGGATGGGTGACCGCCTGGGAATACGAGGTGTTGTGGACTTTTTTTTGATTTCTTTTCTATTGAAACAATTCCATCACTATTCGAACGAGCAATCGAATGCCAGGTATATATTTTTCGCCATTTGATTTTTTTTAATTCATTTTTTCAGACTATCTCAACTTATGTCAGCGAATCGATGAAATCAATTGAAAAAAATGAATTTGAAAAATATTTGAATGGAAAAAAAATATACTGTTTGTCCACGACCATACTAATCTGGATTCACCCGATCTCGTTCGATCTCGGAAGTTAAGCAGGTTAAGGCCTCGTTAGTACTTGGATGGGTGACCGCCTGGGAATACGAGGTGTTGTGGACTTTTTTTTGATTTCTTTTCTATTGAAACAATTCCATCACTATTCGAACGAGCAATCGAATGCCAGGTATATATTTTTCGCCATTTGATTTTTTTTAATTCATTTTTTCAGACTATCTCAACTTATGTCAGCGAATCGATGAAATCAATTGAAAAAAATGAATTTGAAAAATATTTGAATGGAAAAAAAATATACTGTTTGTCCACGACCATACTAATCTGGATTCACCCGATCTCGTTCGATCTCGGAAGTTAAGCAGGTTAAGGCCTCGTTAGTACTTGGATGGGTGACCGCCTGGAATACGAGGTGTTGTGGACTTTTTTTTGATTTCTTTTCTATTGAAACAATTCCATCACTATTCGAACGAGCAATCGAATGCCAGGTATATATTTTTCGCCATTTGATTTTTTTTAATTCATTTTTTCAGACTATCTCAACTTATGTCAGCGAATCGATGAAATCAATTGAAAAAAATGAATTTGAAAAATATTTGAATGGAAAAAAAATATACTGTTTGTCCACGACCATACTAATCTGGATTCACCCGATCTCGTTCGATCTCGGAAGTTAAGCAGGTTAAGGCCTCGTTAGTACTTGGATGGGTGACCGCCTGGAATACGAGGTGTTGTGGACTTTTTTTTGATTTCTTTTCTATTGAAACAATTCCATCACTATTCGAACGAGCAATCGAATGCCAGGTATATATTTTTCGCCATTTGATTTTTTTTAATTCATTTTTTCAGACTATCTCAACTTATGTCAGCGAATCGATGAAATCAATTGAAAAAAATGAATTTGAAAAATATTTGAATGGAAAAAAAATATACTGTTTGTCCACGACCATACTAATCTGGATTCACCCGATCTCGTTCGATCTCGGAAGTTAAGCAGGTTAAGGCCTCGTTAGTACTTGGATGGGTGACCGCCTGGGAATACGAGGTGTTGTGGACTTTTTTTGATTTCTTTTCTATTGAAACAATTCCATCACTATTCGAACGAGCAATCGAATGCCAGGTATATATTTTTCGCCATTTGATTTTTTTTAATTCATTTTTTCAGACTATCTCAACTTATGTCAGCGAATCGATGAAATCAATTGAAAAAAATGAATTTGAAAAATATTTGAATGGAAAAAAAATATACTGTTTGTCCACGACCATACTAATCTGGATTCACCCGATCTCGTTCGATCTCGGAAGTTAAGCAGGTTAAGGCCTCGTTAGTACTTGGATGGGTGACCGCCTGGGAATACGAGGTGTTGTGGACTTTTTTTTGATTTCTTTTCTATTGAAACAATTCCATCACTATTCGAACGAGCAATCGAATGCCAGGTATATATTTTTCGCCATTTGATTTTTTTTAATTCATTTTTTCAGACTATCTCAACTTATGTCAGCGAATCGATGAAATCAATTGAAAAAAATGAATTTGAAAAATATTTGAATGGAAAAAAAATATACTGTTTGTCCACGACCATACTAATCTGGATTCACCCGATCTCGTTCGATCTCGGAAGTTAAGCAGGTTAAGGCCTCGTTAGTACTTGGATGGGTGACCGCCTGGGAATACGAGGTGTTGTGGACTTTTTTTGATTTCTTTTCTATTGAAACAATTCCATCACTATTCGAACGAGCAATCGAATGCCAGGTATATATTTTTCGCCATTTGATTTTTTTTAATTCATTTTTTCAGACTATCTCAACTTATGTCAGCGAATCGATGAAATCAATTGAAAAAAATGAATTTGAAAAATATTTGAATGGAAAAAAAATATACTGTTTGTCCACGACCATACTAATCTGGATTCACCCGATCTCGTTCGATCTCGGAAGTTAAGCAGGTTAAGGCCTCGTTAGTACTTGGATGGGTGACCGCCTGGGAATACGAGGTGTTGTGGACTTTTTTTTGATTTCTTTTCTATTGAAACAATTCCATCACTATTCGAACGAGCAATCGAATGCCAGGTATATATTTTTCGCCATTTGATTTTTTTTAATTCATTTTTCAGACTATCTCAACTTATGTCAGCGAATCGATGAAATCAATTGAAAAAAATGAATTTGAAAAATATTTGAATGGAAAAAAATATACTGTTTGTCCACGACCATACTAATCTGGATTCACCCGATCTCGTTCGATCTCGGAAGTTAAGCAGGTTAAGGCCTCGTTAGTACTTGGATGGGTGACCGCCTGGGAATACGAGGTGTTGTGGACTTTTTTTTGATTTCTTTTCTATTGAAACAATTCCATCACTATTCGAACGAGCAATCGAATGCCAGGTATATATTTTTCGCCATTTGATTTTTTTTAATTCATTTTTTCAGACTATCTCAACTTATGTCAGCGAATCGATGAAATCAATTGAAAAAAATGAATTTGAAAAATATTTGAATGGAAAAAAAATATACTGTTTGTCCACGACCATACTAATCTGGATTCACCCGATCTCGTTCGATCTCGGAAGTTAAGCAGGTTAAGGCCTCGTTAGTACTTGGATGGGTGACCGCCTGGGAATACGAGGTGTTGTGGACTTTTTTTTGATTTCTTTTCTATTGAAACAATTCCATCACTATTCGAACGAGCAATCGAATGCCAGGTATATATTTTTCGCCATTTGATTTTTTTTAATTCATTTTTTCAGACTATCTCAACTTATGTCAGCGAATCGATGAAATCAATTGAAAAAAATGAATTTGAAAAATATTGAATGGAAAAAAAATATACTGTTTGTCCACGACCATACTAATCTGGATTCACCCGATCTCGTTCGATCTCGGAAGTTAAGCAGGTTAAGGCCTCGTTAGTACTTGGATGGGTGACCGCCTGGGAATACGAGGTGTTGTGGACTTTTTTTTGATTTCTTTTCTATTGAAACAATTCCATCACTATTCGAACGAGCAATCGAATGCCAGGTATATATTTTTCGCCATTTGATTTTTTTTAATTCATTTTTTCAGACTATCTCAACTTATGTCAGCGAATCGATGAAATCAATTGAAAAAAATGAATTTGAAAAATATTTGAATGGAAAAAAAATATACTGTTTGTCCACGACCATACTAATCTGGATTCACCCGATCTCGTTCGATCTCGGAAGTTAAGCAGGTTAAGGCCTCGTTAGTACTTGGATGGGTGACCGCCTGGGAATACGAGGTGTTGTGGACTTTTTTTTGATTTCTTTTCTATTGAAACAATTCCATCACTATTCGAACGAGCAATCGAATGCCAGGTATATATTTTTCGCCATTTTGATTTTTTTTAATTCATTTTTTCAGACTATCTCAACTTATGTCAGCGAATCGATGAAATCAATTGAAAAAAATGAATTTGAAAAATATTTGAATGGAAAAAAAATATACTGTTTGTCCACGACCATACTAATCTGGATTCACCCGATCTCGTTCGATCTCGGAAGTTAAGCAGGTTAAGGCCTCGTTAGTACTTGGATGGGTGACCGCCTGGGAATACGAGGTGTTGTGGACTTTTTTTTGATTTCTTTTCTATTGAAACAATTCCATCACTATTCGAACGAGCAATCGAATGCCAGGTATATATTTTTCGCCATTTGATTTTTTTTAATTCATTTTTTCAGACTATCTCAACTTATGTCAGCGAATCGATGAAATCAATTGAAAAAAATGAATTTGAAAAATATTTGAATGGAAAAAAAATATACTGTTTGTCCACGACCATACTAATCTGGATTCACCCGATCTCGTTCGATCTCGGAAGTTAAGCAGGTTAAGGCCTCGTTAGTACTTGGATGGGTGACCGCCTGGGAATACGAGGTGTTGTGGACTTTTTTTTGATTTCTTTTCTATTGAAACAATTCCATCACTATTCGAACGAGCAATCGAATGCCAGGTATATATTTTTCGCCATTTGATTTTTTTTAATTCATTTTTTCAGACTATCTCAACTTATGTCAGCGAATCGATGAAATCAATTGAAAAAAATGAATTTGAAAAATATTTGAATGAAAAAAAATATACTGTTTGTCCACGACCATACTAATCTGGATTCACCCGATCTCGTTCGATCTCGGAAGTTAAGCAGGTTAAGGCCTCGTTAGTACTTGGATGGGTGACCGCCTGGGAATACGAGGTGTTGTGGACTTTTTTTTGATTTCTTTTCTATTGAAACAATTCCATCACTATTCGAACGAGCAATCGAATGCCAGGTATATATTTTTCGCCATTTGATTTTTTTTAATTCATTTTTTCAGACTATCTCAACTTATGTCAGCGAATCGATGAAATCAATTGAAAAAAATGAATTTGAAAAATATTTGAATGGAAAAAAAATATACTGTTTGTCCACGACCATACTAATCTGGATTCACCCGATCTCGTTCGATCTCGGAAGTTAAGCAGGTTAAGGCCTCGTTAGTACTTGGATGGGTGACCGCCTGGGAATACGAGGTGTTGTGGACTTTTTTTGATTTCTTTTCTATTGAAACAATTCCATCACTATTCGAACGAGCAATCGAATGCCAGGTATATATTTTTCGCCATTTGATTTTTTTTAATTCATTTTTTCAGACTATCTCAACTTATGTCAGCGAATCGATGAAATCAATTGAAAAAAATGAATTTGAAAAATATTTGAATGGAAAAAAAATATACTGTTTGTCCACGACCATACTAATCTGGATTCACCCGATCTCGTTCGATCTCGGAAGTTAAGCAGGTTAAGGCCTCGTTAGTACTTGGATGGGTGACCGCCTGGGAATACGAGGTGTTGTGGACTTTTTTTTGATTTCTTTTCTATTGAAACAATTCCATCACTATTCGAACGAGCAATCGAATGCCAGGTATATATTTTTCGCCATTTGATTTTTTTTAATTCATTTTTTCAGACTATCTCAACTTATGTCAGCGAATCGATGAAATCAATTGAAAAAAATGAATTTGAAAAATATTTGAATGGAAAAAAAATATACTGTTTGTCCACGACCATACTAATCTGGATTCACCCGATCTCGTTCGATCTCGGAAGTTAAGCAGGTTAAGGCCTCGTAGTACTTGGATGGGTGACCGCCTGGGAATACGAGGTGTTGTGGACTTTTTTTTGATTTCTTTTCTATTGAAACAATTCCATCACTATTCGAACGAGCAATCGAATGCCAGGTATATATTTTTCGCCATTTGATTTTTTTTAATTCATTTTTTCAGACTATCTCAACTTATGTCAGCGAATCGATGAAATCAATTGAAAAAAATGAATTTGAAAATATTTGAATGGAAAAAAAATATACTGTTTGTCCACGACCATACTAATCTGGATTCACCCGATCTCGTTCGATCTCGGAAGTTAAGCAGGTTAAGGCCTCGTTAACTTGGATGGGTGACCGCCTGGGAATACGAGGTGTTGTGGACTTTTTTTGATTTCTTTTCTATTGAAACAATTCCATCACTATTCGAACGAGCAATCGAATGCCAGGTATATATTTTTCGCCATTTGATTTTTTTTAATTCATTTTTTCAGACTATCTCAACTTATGTCAGCGAATCGATGAAATCAATTGAAAAAAATGAATTTGAAAAATATTTGAATGGAAAAAAAATATACTGTTTGTCCACGACCATACTAATCTGGATTCACCCGATCTCGTTCGATCTCGGAAGTTAAGCAGGTTAAGGCCTCGTTAGTACTTGGATGGGTGACCGCCTGGGAATACGAGGTGTTGTGGACTTTTTTTTGATTTCTTTTCTATTGAAACAATTCCATCACTATTCGAACGAGCAATCGAATGCCAGGTATATATTTTTCGCCATTTGATTTTTTTTAATTCATTTTTTCAGACTATTCAACTTATGTCAGCGAATCGATGAAATCAATTGAAAAAATGAATTTGAAAAATATTTGAATGGAAAAAAAATATACTGTTTGTCCACGACCATACTAATCTGGATTCACCCGATCTCGTTCGATCTCGGAAGTTAAGCAGGTTAAGGCCTCGTTAGTACTTGGATGGGTGACCGCCTGGGAATACGAGGTGTTGTGGACTTTTTTTTGATTTCTTTTCTATTGAAACAATTCCATCACTATTCGAACGAGCAATCGAATGCCAGGTATATATTTTTCGCCATTTGATTTTTTTTAATTCATTTTTTCAGACTATCTCAACTTATGTCAGCGAATCGATGAAATCAATTGAAAAAATGAATTTGAAAAATATTTGAATGGAAAAAAAATATACTGTTTGTCCACGACCATACTAATCTGGATTCACCCGATCTCGTTCGATCTCGGAAGTTAAGCAGGTTAAGGCCTCGTTAGTACTTGGATGGGTGACCGCCTGGGAATACGAGGTGTTGTGGACTTTTTTTTGATTTCTTTTCTATTGAAACAATTCCATCACTATTCGAACGAGCAATCGAATGCCAGGTATATATTTTTCGCCATTTGATTTTTTTTAATTCATTTTTTCAGACTATCTCAACTTATGTCAGCGAATCGATGAAATCAATTGAAAAAAATGAATTTGAAAAATATTTGAATGGAAAAAAAATATACTGTTTGTCCACGACCATACTAATCTGGATTCACCCGATCTCGTTCGATCTCGAAGTTAAGCAGGTTAAGGCCTCGTTAGTACTTGGATGGGTGACCGCCTGGGAATACGAGGTGTTGTGGACTTTTTTTTTGATTTCTTTTCTATTGAAACAATTCCATCACTATTCGAACGAGCAATCGAATGCCAGGTATATATTTTTCGCCATTTGATTTTTTTTAATTCATTTTTTCAGACTATCTCAACTTATGTCAGCGAATCGATGAAATCAATTGAAAAAAATGAATTTGAAAATATTTGAATGGAAAAAAAATATACTGTTTGTCCACGACCATACTAATCTGGATTCACCCGATCTCGTTCGATCT
The DNA here is from genome assembly GCA_022537955.1 of Schmidtea mediterranea. Classification (NCBI taxonomy): domain Eukaryota; kingdom Metazoa; phylum Platyhelminthes; order Tricladida; family Dugesiidae; genus Schmidtea; species Schmidtea mediterranea. The sequence goes on along the minus strand of CM039680.1, from coordinate 67,742,849 downwards.
CGGAAGTTAAGCAGGTTAAGGCCTCGTTAGTACTTGGATGGGTGACCGCCTGGGAATACGAGGTGTTGTGGACTTTTTTTTGATTTCTTTTCTATTGAAACAATTCCATCACTATTCGAACGAGCAATCGAATGCCAGGTATATATTTTCGCCATTTGATTTTTTTTAATTCATTTTTTCAGACTATCTCAACTTATGTCAGCGAATCGATGAAATCAATTGAAAAAAATGAATTTGAAAAATATTTGAATGGAAAAAAAATATACTGTTTGTCCACGACCATACTAATCTGGATTCACCCGATCTCGTTCGATCTCGGAAGTTAAGCAGGTTAAGGCCTCGTTAGTACTTGGATGGGTGACCGCCTGGGAATACGAGGTGTTGTGGACTTTTTTTTGATTTCTTTTCTATTGAAACAATTCCATCACTATTCGAACGAGCAATCGAATGCCAGGTATATATTTTTCGCCATTTGATTTTTTTTAATTCATTTTTTCAGACTATCTCAACTTATGTCAGCGAATCGATGAAATCAATTGAAAAAAATGAATTTGAAAAATATTTGAATGGAAAAAAAATATACTGTTTGTCCACGACCATACTAATCTGGATTCACCCGATCTCGTTCGATCTCGGAAGTTAAGCAGGTTAAGGCCTCGTTAGTACTTGGATGGTGACCGCCTGGGATACGAGGTGTTGTGGACTTTTTTTTGATTTCTTTTCTATTGAAACAATTCCATCACTATTCGAACGAGCAATCGAATGCCAGGTATATATTTTCGCCATTTGATTTTTTTTAATTCATTTTTTCAGACTATCTCAACTTATGTCAGCGAATCGATGAAATCAATTGAAAAAAATGAATTTGAAAAATATTTGAATGGAAAAAAAATATACTGTTTGTCCACGACCATACTAATCTGATTCACCGATCTCGTTCGATCTCGGAAGTTAAGCAGGTTAAGGCCTCGTTAGTACTTGGATGGGTGACCGCCTGGGAATACGAGGTGTTGTGGACTTTTTTTTGATTTCTTTTCTATTGAAACAATTCCATCACTATTCGAACGAGCAATCGAATGCCAGGTATATATTTTTCGCCATTTGATTTTTTTTAATTCATTTTTTCAGACTATCTCAACTTATGTCAGCGAATCGATGAAATCAATTGAAAAAATGAATTTGAAAATATTTGAATGGAAAAAAAATATACTGTTTGTCCACGACCATACTAATCTGGATTCACCCGATCTCGTTCGATCTCGGAAGTTAAGCAGGTTAAGGCCTCGTTAGTACTTGGATGGGTGACCGCCTGGGAATACGAGGTGTTGTGGACTTTTTTTTTGATTTCTTTCTATTGAAACAATTCCATCACTATTCGAACGAGCAATCGAATGCCAGGTATATATTTTTCGCCATTTGATTTTTTTTAATTCATTTTTTCAGACTATCTCAACTTATGTCAGCGAATCGATGAAATCAATTGAAAAAAATGAATTTGAAAAATATTTGAATGGAAAAAAAATATACTGTTGTCCACGACCATACTAATCTGGGATTCACCCGATCTCGTTCGATCTCGGAAGTTAAGCAGGTTAAGGCCTCGTTAGTACCTTGGATGGGTGACCGCCTGGAATACGAGGTGTTGTGGACTTTTTTTGATTTCTTTTCTATTGAAACAATTCCATCACTATTCGAACGAGCAATCGAATGCCAGGTATATATTTTTCGCCATTTGATTTTTTTTAATTCATTTTTTCAGACTATCTCAACTTATGTCAGCGAATCGATGAAATCAATTGAAAAAATGAATTTGAAAAATATTTGAATGGAAAAAACTATACTGTTTGTTCCACGACCATACTAATCTGGATTCACCCGATCTCGTCCGATCTCGGAAGTTAAGCAGTTAAGGGCCTCGTTCATACCTTGATGGTGAACCGCGCTGCGGAATACGAGGTGTTGTGGACTTTTTTTTGATTCTTTTCTATTGAAACAATTCCATCACTATTCGACGAGCAAATCGAATTCCAGGTATATATTTTTCGCCATTGATTTTTTTAATTCATTTTTCAGGGACTATCTCAACTTATGTTCAGCGAATCGATGAACATCAATTTGAAAAAAATGAATTGAAAATAATATTTGAATGGAAAAAAATAACGTTTGTCACGCACCATACTAATCTGATTCACCCGATCTCGTTCGATCTTCGGAAGTTAAGCAGCTTAAGCCTCGTTAGACTTGGATGGGTGTGGACCGCCTGGGAATACGAGTGTTGTGGACTTTATTTTTTTGATCTTTTTCTATTGAAACGGAATTCCATCAACTATTCAACGAGCAATCGAATGCCAGGTATATATTTTTCGCCATCTTGATGGTTTTTTAATTTCATTTTTCAGACTATCTCAACTATATTGTCAGCGAATCGATGAAATCAATTGAAAAAAATTGAATTTGAAAAATATTTTGAATGGAAAAAAAATTATACGTTGTCCACGACCATACTAATCTGGATTCACCCGATCTCTTTTTCGATCTCGGAAGTAAGCAGTTAAGGCCTCGTTAGACTTGGATGGGTGACCGCCTGGAATACGATGGTGTTGTGGACTTTTTTTGTATGCTTTCATGTGAAACAATTCCATACACTATTCGATACGAGCAATCGAAATGCAGGCTATATATTTTTCGCCATTTGATTTTTTTTAATTCATCTTTTCAGACTATCTCCAACTTATGTCAGCGAATCGATGAAATCAAGTTTGAAATAAAATGAATTGAAAAATATTTGAATTGGAAAAAAAATATACGTTTGTCCACGACCATACTTAATCTGGATTCACCGTCTCGTTCGATCTCGAAGTTAAGCAGGGTTAAGGCTCGTTAGTACTTGGATGGTGTGACGCCTGGATTAGCGAGGTGTTTGGGATTTTTTTTGATTTCTTTTCGTATTGAAACAATTCAGTCACTATGTCAACGAGCTATACTATCAATAATTTTTTCGCATTTGATTTTTTAATTCATTTTTTCAGACTATTCTCAACTTATGTCAGCGAATCCGATGAAACTCAATGGGAAAAAATTGAATTTTGAAAAATTTTGAATGGAAAAAAAAATATAACTGTTTCCACGACCATACTAAATCGTGGATTCACCCGATCTCGTTCGATCTCGGAAGTTAAGCAGTTAAGGCCTCGTGTACTGGATGGTGTACGCCGGGAATACGAGGTGTTGTGGACTTTTTTTTGATTTCTTCTATTGAAACAATTCCATCACTATTCGAACGAGCAAATCGAATGCCAGGATTATTTTTCGCCCATTTGATTTTTTAATTCATTTTTTCACTATCTCAAACTTATGTCAGCGAATCGATCGAATTGAAATCAAGTTGAAAAAAATGAATTTGAAAAATATTTGAATGGAAAAAAAATATTACTGGTTTTGTCACGACCCATACTAATCTGGATTCACCGATCTCGTTCGATCTCGGAAGTTAAGCAGGTTAAGGCCTCGTTAGTACTTGGATTGCGGGGACCGCTCTGGGAATACCGGAGGTGTGTGACTTTTTTATTTCTTTTCTATTGATGAAACAATTCCATCAGCACTATTTCGAATCTATCTATCGAATGCCAGGTATATATTTTTCGGCCATTTGATTTTTTAATTCATTTTTCAGACTATCTCAACTTTTATGTCCAGCGAATCGATGAAAGCAATTAAAAAATATGAATTGGAAAAATATGTTGAATGGAAAAAAAATATTATGTTTGTTCCCACGACCATTTACAATCTGGATTCACCCGATTCTCGTTCGATCTCGGAAGTTAAGCAGGTTAAGGGCCTCGTTATACTTGGATGGGTGACCGCCCTGGAGAATACGAGGTGTTGTGATTTGTTTTGATTTCTTTTCTATTGAAACAATTCCAATCACTATGTTTCGGAAACGAGACAATCGAATGCCAGGTATATATTTTTCGCTCATTTTGATTTTTTTAATTTCATTTTTTTCCAGACGTATCTCAAACTAGGTCAGCGAATCGATGAAATCAAGTGAAAAAAATGAATTTGAAAAATTCTTGATATTGAAAAAAATATACTGTTTGTCCACGACCATACTAATCTGGATTCACCGATCGTCGTCGATCTCGGAGTTAAGCAGGTAAGGGCCTCGTTAGTACTGGGATGGACGCTGACGCCGGGAGATACGGAGGTGTTGTGGACTTTTTTTTATTTTCTTTTTCTATGAAACAATTCCATCACTATTCGTATGTTGACGAGCAATCGAATGCCAGGGTATATATTTTTCCCATTTGAATTTTTTGTTAATTCTTTTTTCAGACTATCTTTCAATTATGTCAGCGAATCGATGAAATCAATTTGAAAAAAATTGAATTTGAAAAATATTTGAATGGAAAAAAAATATACTGTTTGTCCACGACCATACAATCTGGATTTCACCCTATCTCTGTTCGATCTCGAGGAAGTTAAGCAGGTTAAGTCTCTTTAGTACTTGATGGGTGACCCCTGGAATACGAGGTGGTTGTAGGACTTTTTTTTGATTTCGTTTTTCTATTGAAACAATTTCCATCACTATTTCAACGAGCCAATCGAATGCCAGGTATATATTTTCGCCCATTGATTTTTTTAATTCATTTTTTCAGACTATCTCAACTTATTGTCAGCGAAGCGATGAAACAATTGAAAAAAATTGAATTTTTGAAAAAATATTTGAATGGTGAAAAAAATGATACTGTTTGTCCACGGACAAATTAAAAAACTAATCTGGATTACCCGGATCTCGTTCGATCTCGGAAGTTAAGCAGGTAACGCCTCGTTAGTACTTGGATGGGTGACCGCCTCGGGAATACGAGTTTGTGGACCTTTTTTTTGATTTCTTTCTATTCAAACAATCCGATCACTATTTCGAACGAGCAATCGAATTGCCAGGCTATATATTTTTTCGCCATTTTGAAGTATTTGTTTTAATTCATTTTTTCAGACTATCGCAACTTAGGTCAGCGAATCGATGAAAGTTGAATCAATTGAAAAAAATGAATTGAAAAATATTTGAACTGGAAAAAATCATATACTGTGTTGTGCAGACCTATACTAATCTGGATTCACCCGATCTCGTTCGGCATCCTCGGAAGTGTAAAGCAGTTAAGGCCTCGTTAGTACTTGGATGGGTACTCCCTTGAAACTGAGGTTGTTGTGGACTTTTTTTTTGATTTCTTTTCTATTGAAACTAATTCCATCACTATTCGAACGAGCAATCGAATTGCTCAATATATTTTTTCGCCATTTTTGATTTTTTTAATTCATTTTTAACTATCTCAACTTATGTCAGCGAATCGATGAAATCATCAATTGAAAAAAGAATTTGAAAAATATTTGAATGTGAAAAAAAAATATTGACTTGTTTGTCCACGACCAGTACTATCTGGATTCAACCCGATCTCGTTCGATCTCGGAAGTTTAAAGCAGGTTAGCCTCTTAGTACCTTGGAATGGGTGACCGCCTCGGGAATACGAGTGTTGTGGACTTTTTTTGATTTCTTTTCTATTTGAAAACAATTCCATCGACTATTCGAACGAGCGAAATCGAATGCCAGGTATATATTTTTCGCCCATTTGATTTTTTAATTCATTTTTTCAGACTATCTCAACTTATGGTCAGCGAATCGATGAAATCAATTGAAAAAAAGAATTGAAAAAATATTGAATGGAAAAAAAAAATATACTGTTTGTCCACGACCATACTAATCTGGATTCACCCGATCTCGTTCGATCTCGGAAGTTAAGCGGTTAAGGCCTCGTAGTTACTTGGATTGGACCGCCTGGGAATACGAGGTGTTGTGGACTTTTTTATTTCTTTCTTTTCTATTGAAACAATTCCATCACTAGTCGAACGAGCAATCGAATGCCAGGTATATATTTTTCGCCATTTTTGATTTTTTTTAATTCATTTTCAGACTATCTTCAACTTATGTCAGCGAATCGATGAAATCAATTGAAAAAAATGAATCTGAAAAATATTCTGAATGGAAAAAAAAAATATATGTTTGTCCACGACCTACTAATCTGGATTCACCCGATCTCGTTCGATCTCGAAGTAAGCAGGTTAGGCCTCGTTAGTACTTGGAGGGTGACGCCGCCTGGGAATCGAGGTGTTGTGACACCTTTTTTTTTGAATTTCTTTTCTATATGAAACAATCCATCACTATTCGAACGAGCAATCGAATGCCACGGTATATATTTTTCGCCCATTTGATTTTTTTAATCATTTTTCAGACTATCTCAACTTATGTCAGCGAATCCGATGAAATCAATTGAAAAAAATGAAATTTGAAAAATATTTTGAATGAAAAAAACTATACTGTTTGTCCACGACCATACTAATCTGGATTCACCCGATCTCGTTCGATCTGCGGAAGTTAAGAGGTTAAGGCCTGCGTTAGACTGGATGGGTGACCGCTGGAAATACGAGTGTGTTGCACTTGTTTTTTGATTTCTTTCGTATTGCAAACAATTCCATCACTATTCGAACGAGCAATCGAATGCCAGGTATATAATTTTTCGCCATTTGATTTTTTTAATTCATTTTTTCAGACATCTCAACTTATTCAACGCGAATCGATGGAAATCAATTTGGAAAAGATGAATTTGAAAAATATTTGAATGGAAAAAAAAATATACTGTTTGTCCACTGACCATACTAATCGGATTCACCCGATCTTCGTTCGATCTCGGAAGTTTAAGCAGTTAAGGGCCTCGTTATACTTTGGATGGTGTGACGCGCCTGGGAATATCGAGTGTTGGTTTACTTTTTTTTTTGATTTCTTTTCTATTGAAACAATTGCCATCACTATTCGAACGACATCGAATGCCAGGTATATATTTTTCGCGCCATTTTGATTTTTTTAATTCACTTTTTTCAGACTATCTCAACTTCTATGTCAGCGAATTCATGGTACAATCAATTGAAAAAGAATGAATTTGAAAAATATGTTTGAATGGAAAAAAAATATACTGTTGTCCACTCACGACCATACTAATCTGGATTCACCCGATTCTCGTTCGATCTCGGAAGTTAAGCAGGTTAAGGCCTCGTTGAGTACTCGGATGGTTGACCGCCTCGGGAATACGACAGGTGTTGTGGATCCTTTTTGTTGATGGCTTTCTATTGATAACAATTCCATCACGATTCCGACGAGATCCTCTCTTGT